>PNEQ01089921.1:0-29657 GCA_003012365.1 Medauroidea extradentata
AGTTATTTCATACGTAAATGACCGGTTGTTACTATTATGATCACACGAAGTATCTATTCAAGTTTATTTCCAGAGCGATCCGATCAGCTTGCACCTCGTAGTTTCTTTAAAAATCGCCGTTGACGTGAAAAGAAGCACGGATTTGTATACATTTAAATGGCCATTCCGAGCTATCTGGGTACGGAGTGACGTCACAAGAATAGAGTGAGAAAAAGATAAAATGCGCACGGGCACACCATTATATGTACATCGTGTATACGCATGAACGGTCATCTGTACTGTCTGTTCTGTATGTTCTGGACGATCTGTGGACGTGTGAATCCGGCTTAATATTTCTGCAATGTACTGTTGCTCAGCAGAAAGATAAATAACTAAAGAAACAATTTCTCTACCGAAATCGACATTCCGCCACCTACTTGGCTGGCGGATGACACTTCGGGCCTAGATTCCTATAATAATTCCGGTATCGAGAGTTCAAAAGTTGAGTTTTTTTATTCCTCTAGCGAAATTATTACGACCACCATATTAGAGGCACATTTTCAGCCACTCGATTTCATGAAGTTGCATCGATGTATCGACGAAAATGAAATTTTGCTGTAATTGTTCCTGGCTATTTTTTGGAAAAAATTATGTTCTAATTCTAGAAAGTTTTTTTGAAAATCGTTTGGTTATGTTTTGATATCAAAAATCCTACTGCAATTTTTTTTAGTTCTTCTACGAAGAAAAGTGAGGAAATTAGCGTCCACAGAACTTAGCATTTGAAGCCACGAAGGGCGATACACCAGAATACGCGGTTGGCCACTAACTATTGCTAAGAAAAAAAAATAATTTGCAAAAATTCTATGATTGTAGGTAAACAAGCACAAAACATGTCATCGAAAAACCAGCCGTTGATTGACGTCCGCGGCGAGTTAGCGGAGCTAGTGAAGAGGAAGGCGGAGATCGCAGAGACACTGGCGAACCTCGAAAGGCAGATATACGCGTTTGAGGGCAGCTACTTGGAGGACACGCAACTGTACGGTAACATCATCAGGGGCTGGGACCGCTACCTCGCCAGCAACAAGAACACAAACAGCAAGGCGGACAAGCGCAACAGAAAGTTCAAAGGTTCGGAGCGACTCTTCTCCAAGTCGTCCATAACCTCAATGGCGGCGGTAAGCGGTCTGGTGGACCAGGCGCACGACAAGGACAGGAACAGCGAAACTGAGTCGCAGACAGGCAACAGCGGCAGCGAGGACAACACGGCGGGGAAGGAGTCGGGAAAGAACACGACCACTGCCCACCACAGCCCCAGCGCTCCTACGAACGGCGTCGTTCCAAACGGCAACATTATGGTGGAACGCCCCACCACGCCCGTCAAGGACATCATCAAAGACAGCAAGATCTTCAACCGCTCCGGCCCCAAGAAGAACTCCAGCAAGAAGGCGCGTCATCGATAGTGCTATTCCCGCCCCGACGCCTGCACTGTGGCGGGGTTTGTGGTGCTTGTTTTTTTATTTGTATACATAACTTAATACAAAGATCACGTTTAGGTAATGTTAATTTATTCCCTGGAGCGATGCTTAAAAGTGAGCATTTTTTACAACTATGTAGGTACAAATGTCTTCGTGGGGCAAGAGCAGAAATTTCAGCCGGTTGGTTATTTTTATTAGTCATATGCTAAGGTGTCTTAGAACATGGGAATAATATTTGTAGGTTACCATTACATAGTTGAAAATAAGTTTCGGAAACTTAACTCACTTGGAAAGCGAGTACATTATGAAAACCAAATAACGGATTATGTTAGAGGCTTCCGTTCATGGATCATAGTACTTATCTGTGCAGTAAGCAGTAGGCTAGCTAATGTACTGACAGGTGAACACTATTCATTGCAATTTGGTAACAATAATACGCAAATAACGGGTACAAACTGTCAAATTGCCGAAGGTTGTAGAACCGTGGTCCAACTGAAGCAGCTTCACCTGATGATGTGCTGGATTTCCCCATTACTTCATCCTGAGCAACGAAGTATAATGAACAAAGTCCACTATTACATCAGTGATTGCATCATGTGACGACCACTACAGCTTGGATTGGTTAGCAGTTGTATTTGACGTTGAATTGCATCTCCATTGTATGGTCCAAATCATGAACAACATGCGTAGTAACGTTAGGCTGAGATTTAGCACAGTGGCGGTCCATTCCTATGGTGTCATTCTGATCGATTTTTCATTTGTTTTGAATACCACAAAACGTTTGACAGAGAAGTGTAAATATTGTTGTGATACACGGCACTGTAATTATTTGACATTATGTAAGAAAATGTGGGGTTCACCTATATAATCAATATCAGCACGACTATTTAAGATTCTAACTGTACAGAAGAGTCTTGGTACTTGTATTTATCGAGGCACGAATGCCTGTACCTTGTGAGGTTAACAATTTGGCCTCATTGCTGTTGTGCTGTATATTTTTGTAGACAATGATATTTGGGCTATCTTGTAACTCAACATTTCATATTGATGTAATACAAAGTAAATACAATGTTAAATTTTCATGTGCACGTAGGTTTTCCTGTAATAAATAGGTAGCCCTATAGTAATCTCTCAGATCTACAGTTTTTTTAAAATACTACAAACAGTTGTGCTTAAACTGAACTTAAACTGTGAGCATCTATTTATAGCTGGGACCAAATACTACATGAGCAAGATAGAAATTGCTGAACTGAAATATTTCGCACTGAGAGATTATTGTATTTTTATCGTTCTGCATGTTTAACATACCGGTAACTGAAATTGTTTCAGTTTTTAAAATTAAAAATTGGTTTCACTGAAGTTTTCCTGTATACCTTGCAGATGTTTCTGTATTTAGGCCTGTGTGGAGGATATTTGTTATGTTTGTTAAAATATGACAAAGTAAAAAACTTATTTACGTGAACAAATATTGAATTTCGTTCTTTGTGTATTGCAGTCTGTTCTGATTTATTAGATATTGTGTATTAACTGATCATGGTTACAGTTTATTATATAATAGTTACGATGCAAATGTTGTCACTTGTGAAAATGACGAACAGGATCTATCCATTTATTTTCTCTTGAACTTTATAAGTCTATAATACTGATGGAATCAGAGATTAGAGAAACAGATGGAGCATTAGCAGCCGATACTGAAGCCAAGCTGACTTTGTTTATTCAGGTTGCAATATGGTAGAGTGCAATCAGCTGTTCCTATAGATGTATTGAGAAACGAGGTTATGGTTGGCCAACCCACAGTCACATTATACTGGTTGCTATGGTAACAAACAACATTTTTCAGGTTCCGCTATGGCGGATGGCATCCTCCCCTTTCCGTCTCAAGGCTTCATACCCCTTGCCATAGAACATACCTTATGCTCCATCTGTATGTTTCTCAAATCTCTAGCCTAAATATAGGCAGTTCAGGAGAAAGTGAGCACTCGAAAAAAAACTCTGCTCAATTTCTATTTTCAGTCAATTCGTATCTGTCCTTGCTTAACATCTAATGACAGGAAATGTCTAACCTCCCTGGACATATCACTTGATCATTGCGTGTGTAATATAAATTGTGCAGCTGGTAGGAACCTCTTTGGTTTTATAAAAGAAAAGTTTGTTAACATAAAACTCAAATATGCCGATTTCAGTTGATTTTATTTAAATAGGGAAATAAACGGAACTACATTCAGTAATTTCACTGCCAACCAGGTTATTTTGAATGGCCTATACACACGTCTGAACATAATTTTTGTCCTTTAATTAAGGAGTTAATAAATTAGCACAGTTTCAGGATGCTTTGGTTATTCTTACTTCAAAAATCACAGTGACACCCTGTTGTAGAGTATGGCTTGTAATGACGACTCGTATGTGCACTATCTCTATACAATACATGTAAATTGTGTGGATATAATATAACACAATCTTGTATGAAGACAGTTTTCGTTGCCATTCAGTCCGTATAATGAGGTTCTACTCTATATAGCCTACTTTTGGAAGTAAAATTTTTTTTGAAGCAAAGACAGAAGCAAAATTTTGTTAGGAAAGCTGAAGTTGTGTTTCAGGAATTTCAATACAATTATTAAAAGTTAATATTTTATCAAAATAGTACAGTACGACACCATCTGTTATTTTATTTTAGTTTTTTTTGTGATTGGCTTCCGGTTACTAGGCATATATATTTATACACTGCCGTTTATACAGTCTTGAATCCTGCCATAATTTCATTATGTAGGGTTTACATAATTTACACTCGCACAATTTGTGGATAAATATGTAATGTGCATACTCATAAGCATAACGTAAATGAGAAATATCACTAAAAGAGCAATTTAGAACGGAGGGAATCATGTTGTGACTAATTTTACAGATGTTTTGTCTAAGACTTAAGACTGTGCCTGTGAAGTGATTGAACCTTGACATTGCAAGATGAGGCTGTACGCTTACCCTGGGATTACTACACTAAACATATCAGGAACCACATATGGCGTATCTTAGCGGTTGAATTGGTAGCGGTACCTGTAAACAGAGCATTTTAGCGCTCCTGTTTACAAGGGTGTTTGCAAACATGCTGCAACCAGGCTGAGGGTGTTTGCACGTTTCTGGCAACCGAGGCAGAAGGACGTTTACAGCGTTTGTTCACAGGATGTTTACCTTTACTGTTTTGTTTCGAACAAAACTGAAACCAAAACAAACTGTATTCATGTGAAATATGGGCGTAACTTAAATTATTTTAAAATAAAATGATGCAATATTAATTTTTCATCATATACTGGTGCACAATTAAATTTATTTCTACAATTTATTATGTTGTACATGTAAAAAAAATAGTGAACGTAGTTAATGTTCCAATAAACGTATTCGTGAAGAAGTATTTTCCTTTATACAGTCCAATTCTATTCCTGATAAGACAATAACAAGTACACAATTTCGTTAACTCCATGGTGGTAGCCATTTATGTTTACTGAATATTGCATTTTAGCGATTTCTTGTAAATGCAAACAGATTCGGCAAACGCTTGCTAACAGCTTGTGACCAATTCAACCGCTAAAATACGCCTATTACTTACCACAGTTAGCATACCATTACATCTACATATTGATATCACACACATGTACAGGGTTTAATGATGACTACCGTGTCCGTTCAACATATTCCTAATTTAACAGTTTTACGGTGTTGCATAATTTAGACAAGATGGTCTTTGAAAGTGCTCATTTTATTGCGAAACTTCTATACACATATTTATATATTAAAACTGTAGGAAAACTGATAGTGAAGCGTGTTTTCATATTTTCTCTTCTACGCTCATAAATACTACACCTCTAGTCACTACCAGCTCTTGATTTCCACTCCTCTCGGTGCCTTCTCAAATGAGAACACGCCCAGCTGTCACTCAAAGTTTACATCCATGGGTTGCTTGCTTAGGTCTCTGTTATGTAGGGATGCTCCTTATGGAGACAGCGTAGAAACTGTAAAAATTTCATTCTTAGCCATTTTCACTTTTTTTTGACTCGTTAAAGACATCCAGTAAGAATAAATTCAAACGTGGCATTTATAAATTTTTTTTGTGTAACAAAATCAGTATTGTGACAGACGTCTGCATATTTGAGCGTGGAACGGAAGGGTAAGCACCTCAAGGAGGGTGGGGGTACAGATATGCGTGCAGGCTGGACGTGATATTGGCTATTTCTCAAACACAGCAAGGCAATGGGGAGTAAAGAACAGTCAAAGTGGTATGGGAAAGTTATTCACGGCAGTGAACTAGTAATCGTATAGTCAGCTAGTCAGTATTGTGTGAGAAGACTAAAAATGGTTGTCTTTTAGAGCCACTTCAAAGGCAACTGCAAGAGCAGCAAAGTACACAGGATTAAGTGAAAGAGACATCTGTAGTATTTGCACAGCCAGCAGAGAGCAGCCAAATGAGGCCCAAACAACCCTGGTGTGAATAAAACGCTTACAATAAGAATTTGTTTGGTTTGAGTGATTCAAAACCATAGACATCAGAGTTCTAAAATACAGCACATATCCAGCAAATGTTTTTTTACTTGTGTGTTCCTTCACTTAAGGAAATGTTGCTAACACAGCCTAGACCTACTACGGGAAATTTAAAGGACTATCCTTACTACAGGCATGCAGTATGATGCTGCTGCAACATATTGTTTTCCCTCACAATATTGGTAATTAATTTTCAGCTAAACACTGATTAAAGCATAAAATTATATACATATTTTTTATAAATTTTGGGTAAATTAATGTCTTTGCATCCATTACAAGCATCTGTACACATTTCCATGAAACTATTTTTCAGTTGCAGTAATTATATCTTGGATAGCACATTCACGTTATAAATAGTCTGTGTTAGTTAATAGTTAGCATCATATGCCACCAAGGTTAATACTGTAATATGCAAGTGTGACAATAATATTACCAGAAGCTTCTAAATGCTGTTTATTGGCTGCTAAAGTTATACAGAGAAGTGTGTGTTACTGTATTTGAAAAACAAGTATTTTTAAACAAAAAATGTAATTTTTTATAATTATAATACAGTATTTGACTTTGCATATTTTTGGCATGTTTAGGCCTCGAAACACAAGGGCTATGAGCTGATGTCGTGTCCGGTGAGAATGAAGTAGAAACGGAGCTGCGCCGGAATGCTCTGGGCGCCACCCGGTTAAGCGTGTAGCCGAGAACACGAGGCTCAATGGGTTGTGGTCTGTTCGTGCCGGCGTGCCCCTCTCTCACCTGGCGAGTCGAAACAGCTGCGTATCGGGAAAAGCAGGGAGGACATGAAGAAAACTACTCCTTACATGGACACTTATGGGGCGGTCCACACCCCCATACCCTGGGGCCTTAAGTGAGCCAGTTCCAAATGATGAAACAAAGTAAAACACTGGGACAGATAGTTGCACACGTGCGTTACGTTTCTCGTTGGACGAATCAGAGTCCCTAAGCGCAGCAAGTCTCTTGTTTCGTCCGTTGCGGCCGCTGCTTTCAGACTGCCTTCTTCATGCCCTGGTAGAGGGAGGGGGCAGCAAAGCCATGTTTCCTGCACTGGCAGATGGCCATGCGGCGGCCGAGATGGCAGGTGTCGCATGTCGGTGTCAAGTTCACACATGCCCTGCCGCCATCACTGATCCGCCACATACACTCAAGTATCACACATCTGCCATTACCAACCAGTGCACACCTGCCACTGACACACTCTGCGAACACCTGCTGCGACCAGGCGCAACTCCACCTGGCCTGTGACTTGCTACGACGACAGAGCAATGCGCTCAAATTGCATGCACTTTTTCTGTCTGCAACATGCCTGATCGTGACTTCAATGGGAAGGGTCTGCGGATGTGCTAACAAATTACTTTCACGTATAAAGCACAACAGAAACTGAAAATATATTTTAAAATTTGAATTCTTTTAAGTTTTCCTAAAAAACATTACTTTTGTCTTCATTTTTTTCAACTTCCAGACAGAAACCAGTTTATTATACAATGAACTGTTGCATCAAAAACCAAAAATATTCATCCACAAATTTTTAATCTCGTACCTTACTTTTGTACGGCAAATATATTTTCAATCACAGAATATAAACAGCATGTTCACTGCCATCCATCATAGACAGAAAAATGTCTCCTCATTGTTTTGTTCATTAGAGTATTTGCTGTTATTCGAGCCTGAATTCTGAATGTTCCTAGATTTGTGCATATTCAGCTTGGTTGTTCTGTTGTGACTGCTTTAGACACAGCTAGCACAGTTCTCACTAGAAAGAGGGATAATCAAGTGAAATACATATATAACTTTTTTTGCAAAATATGACTCGGTAACAGTTGTTTGAAACAAAATTAGTACAACATTTTAAATTTGACATCTGTGATGTGTTTGAAGTGTCCACAAGTGTTTGATAAGTTATAACTTACAAGCTTTGAAAAAATTAATTTTTAAAATTTCATTAGAAAAATTGTATAACAAAACTTAAAAGCAATAATTCATTTCTTGCTGTGTTAATCTATAAAACAACACCTGAGATTTAGTTTACACTGCAACCATGTACATTACTGACAAAAAATGTATATTGGCATTACTTCTTTACAAAGAATCCCTTTATAACAAATACGTTATTGTTCAGTCCCTTCAGTTTTATTAGAGAAGTTTCAGATTCTATGTCTTAATAGTAAAATCGAAAAGGTTCTTTATAAGTAAGTGAAACAGTTTTATTTGTAATATTTTTTTAATTACTGTAAAGCAGAATACTTTGATATTGTTGAAGTATATCTAAACTTATCATCTATTCCATATTGTCTTTAATGTAATACTGAGCTAAAGGCACATTCAAGAAACTACAACTGCATATAATGTGTGGTACATAAATAAACACTTAAAACTAAAACCTTTTTTAATCTACATGTTTTTTAAAAGTCAATATGGGAAAACTACTACAAAACAACACAAATTATGATACCTAGCCAACATTATATGCAAACATTTACCCAGAATGATGCATTTGTTTAGCATAATCTGTTGCACTGCAAATAAGTGTATGGGATTTTGGGAGTAGTGATATATATATACATTTTTTTTTCAGAAATAACGTACTCTAGAAACATTTTTGCTCAGAAAGTTGGCGAACACTATTGTCTAACTTTGCTGATTTTTGCTAATTGGCTTTGAAAAACCTACAATAATAAACTGATGTTTTTAGCGCTTAAGTATATACTATTCCCTCTTTTATTAAGAGAGCTAAACATTTCATCATATTTATTGTATGCCCGACTATTTGAACTCATTTCCATTTAAGCTCAAGCAATAATCAAAGTTTTTAGCAGACTAAAGTGTTAACAATTTGTAGAATATCTCTGGTTTAAATCACTTGTAGTTACTACGGTATATTACTGTACCATACACTCTGTTCTGATACTTCTGCGTGATCAATAAAATTAAAATATTTGTTGTGCAATGTACAACACACTAAATGCAATGTTTACTCATGAGGCTCTGTCATGCTACCTGTCAGAAACTATGAACTGTGTAGTGCTGATTGCAGATTACCAGTGAGCTGACAGCGGGAAGTGTAAACATGTTGCTTTAGGTATGCATGTGTAAGTTAAATGGTGAAGTTGGTAGGACTTAACGTAGTTTGATTTTGATTAAGTTTTGTTGTATTTAAATATGAAATTATGTTGAACAACATTTGGTAATTCACTGTAAACCACAGTGAGGCAACCATTCTTAAAGTGTTATTATATGCAATAACGGGCAGTGATTTTTTTTCTACAAAGATTGAGTTCAGTAGTGCTCACTTTACCCCAAATGTACTTTATACAGGATGTTCCTGAAGTACAGGTACAAATGGTGAGATTGTAATTCCTTACAAAAATGAGATATATTAGCATAAAGCAGTTTTCGTCTAGCGCTATTTTAAGGGAGGTATTAACCTTTGAAAATCAATTTTTTAAAAATTGTTTTTTTTTTTTTTTGCAAAATATCGGAAACCATGTGGAGATAAATCACAATTATGCGCACAATGATTAGTGTTATCGACATCTATAACCCGTGAAGAAACCAAACTTTAAAACTCACCCTCTTCATGAAAATGACAGGGATGGCCACATTCTTATTGACCACAACTTTTGTGCCGTTGGGTTTTGTGAACATATGATGTTGCTTTTCTGAACAGAACATCCTAAGTAACAGAAAATGTCCTCTTGTTGCAAGTTGCTAAAACGCACCGTTCACGAGAGAAAAATCATACAAATAGTCAGTGGCTGCAATACACTGCATTCGAGGTGAGCACTACAACCTGTACTAAGTGATTATAGCATCGTAGGCACCCGAACTTAGGTTGCTTGTTACATCAATTCACAATTGGAAAGCGCCAGAGATGAATATATGTGCTGGGTGTAGGTGTGTATGGAGCTGTAGTTTTTAAGTTATTTTTGTCGAGGTTTCCTGGACTTAAATTTGTGACACGCTTTTAAGAACTCAGCACAAGGTGCATTTTTTTGATTACAAAATGCATTTACAAGCATTCTGTGCATACTCCTTTGCGAGTGTAGAAGTTGTTGCCTACATACCAGGTATTGTATTGTTGCCACAGTGCATTCTATTGTAAATGGTGATTTTTTTTGGAGTGGAGCTGAATATTTCGTTGACAAACAAGTTCATTCGAGATACTAGGAAACTGGAAATGAATCGGCCATGGTCTTTGTTAAGGATCCATTCTGGCATTCACTTGGGTATTTTTATTGTTTTCAAAGAAGTAATTACACATAATACACAAAACAATACACATAAACTTCATGGAACACTTTAATGATAAAATATTTTTGATAATGCAAAAAAATATTTGCTACGGTGCATTTGGTTGCCTTCCATGTAAGCAACCTGCATCATTCACAAAGCACCGCTAGAATGTTGTCAGGGTGACATTGCATTGTTGGTGTGCAATATGGAGAGACAGTTCACGTACACAGAAATGGCAGATATGCATCTCGTGTGGTGCTGCTGGACGTAACGCAAGAGGAGCACAGCATCTGTATGCACAGATATTTCCAGACAGACGCTGTCCTGGGCATTGCATGTTCTCGTCTGAAGACAGACTGTTACGCGTGACTGGAACATTTACAACGAACAGGTATGACACCGGCTAAACAAAAAAAAACACCAAAATTTAGTGTGGACAAAGTTACTCCACAAGGTAACTGTCTCATACCTAGTAACACACAATTTCTTGCATCTACAATAAACCAAAAGGAAAATAAAATGTCAGGGACCACAAAATGAATTTGCCAAAACTAATGTGAATGAATACTGTAACTTTATTTTTAGGATCAACGAGATTATTCAGCACTGGAAAAACTTCAGTGCTAGTTAAATCCTGCCAACTAAATTATATTAAAATCCCTGTATGATTTGAAGTGTTTGACTTTTCATAAGGTTAGTCCGTCCATCCACTGCAAATGATGATGGTGTATTACTCTTCTGCAAATGAAATTAAACTAAACAATTTTTATAAACTGGTAATAAGTAGCTGAATTGCAAATATGTATGCAATTTACATTTTTACAAGATACATGCCTATCGCAGCACCTTGAGCTATACAAAAATGTGTGCTGAACAAAAATTAATGTTAAGATGTGATTTTCTGTGTAACCAGCAACTTACATACAGTATTTAGTTTTCCATCACCCCCAGCATTTCCAGCAAACGCTACTGACATTAATCACTCCACGAGCGTGCTAAGTAGCAGTTTTGCAGAGTCAAGCTGATGCTCTTAGGGTGTTTAAACCTGCGATTAAAACCAGGCTTTCTGCTGTCGTACTATCGTGCTGCACACTTTCTGTTTTCGCTGCTGTATCACAATCTTCTACCAGCTGCACATCCATTTCTACAATGCCAGCTGCATACTTTTAACACAGTGACGACAGACGCCTTCACTCGTTTTCTTGGGATCTTGTCAGATTGTAATATTTGACCTAGGATACAGGCTGGGTTTACGATTGTTCTTAGAACTAAACACAGCTCCACTTAATCTCGTGTTTGTGTCCACGACCCATGTCTCATACCTTGAACTGTCAGGACCCCCCAAGACACCTTAGAAAACACACTTTCCAAAGTCTACGTCTCTTGTGGCCGAACCTATAAGTGTCTCAACATTTTAACACTATACATCAGGTATACCAAGAGCATGGAACTCATACCCCGAATTGCTGAGAGCACTCCTGGGCACAGCCTTCGAGCCCTCGTAGACTTGACTCACATTATTTTATGTTGTTGATGCCATTTTGGACACAATCAGTAGTGAAAGTCAGAGACAATATATACGGGGTGAAAGTGTACAAACATGTGACCAAGTATCCTGGTTCATCGGCATGATGGGATATTATGCTAGGTTTATCCCTCATTTTGTGGAGACGGCTGCTCCACTGAATTGACTGAAGCGAAAGAATGTGCAGTTTGTGTGGGGAGAGGAGGAGGACTGTAGTTTCAAGGCCTTACAGACGGGATTGGTTGCTGCTTCTGCGTTGTTCTTGCCCGATTTTGATTTGCGTTTTGTTCTACATGTCGACGCCTCTATCGTGGTTTTGGGGGCCGTGCTCGGTCATTTGCATGATGGCAGGGTTGTACTGGTGGCCTTTGCCAGTCACGCACTGGCAGAGTCCGAGCGTAGACTGAGCGCTTTCGAGAAAGAGACTTTGGCGTATGTATGGGGCATGGGGAAATTTGAGTCCTTCCTGAACGGAGTGGAGTTGGATCTGTGCACTGACAATCAAACGGTTTCCTGGTTGTTGGGGGCATTCCAATGATTTCTGTAAACTTGGCCATTGGGCGTTTAGGGTCCTCAAATTCCGTTTTGTCACACAGCATGTCTCCGGTGCAAGCAACGTGGTAGCAGACGTGTTATCACGTATATATTGCACAGAGGACTACAACTGTGACCCTAATGAGCATACAGATGTGTGTTCTTTTTCTACCCATCTGACCTACTCTCGCTTACAATCTTTGCAGGAAGAAGACCCTGAGTGCAGTGATATAGTTAGGCGCCTTGAACAGGGAGAAGTACTTCCCTATGCTGTGATTGGGGATTTGTTATATTACGTAGGTCGTCGAAGACGCCTTCGTTTGTTGGTTCCATCTCCTTGTAGCAAGGAGTTGATAACCTATTTCTATTCCTCTCCTTTCGGTGGGCACTTAGGTCGAGTAGGAACTTTGAGCAAGGTCAGTGATCATTTCTTTTGGCCCGGAATGTCACGGAATTTGTCCGTAGGTGCGATTTGTGCTATCGCACTAAGGCAGCGAAGACCGGTAAAGTTGCGTTGTATATCGTGGATCAAGTCGAGTTCAGTTGGGAAACCGTACACTGTGATGTGTTTGGGCCCATGGTATGTTCCAGTAAGGGAAATTTCTACATCTTGATTTTGCTAGAGTGCCTCAGTAAATTCGTCATCTTGATTGCCCTTCGTAGTGTAAAGAGTGCATTGATTGTGCAGTCTCTGTTGGACCGTGTGTAGTCAATTTTTGGCCCTTCGGTGAACTTGGTTACAGACAACGCTCCGTATTTCACTTCTAGCACATTTAAGGACATGTGCTTCCGTTGGGGTGTGAACCACTACACATCAAGTCCATACTTCCCCTGTGGTAATCAAGTTGAGCGATTTAATCACAATCTGAAAGCCTCACTGGCTTCGTTGTATCATGCTCGACATCGCGATTGGGATCAAGAGTTGGACCTGATTAACATGGGTTTTAACTCTGCCGTACATGCGGCTACCAAGAGTACGCCCGCTCGAGTTCCGCTAGGCCGCGACCTGATCCACCCCTTACTAAATGTGTGGGGTGTACCTTCACCCTCTTTGCCATTCAGTGAGGCACAACGGGAACTGTTGAACCATCAGGTTTTGGGACATCTTGCTGAGGCCCGCCAGGTTCTTCAGTGCCGTGTGAACGCGCAGCACGTTCCAACAGATTATGAGGCGGGGCAGTTGGTTTATTGTACCGCCTTTACCCTTCCGTCTCGTGCCCAGGATCTGGGTAGCAAACTTTTACTTTGTTACGCCGGGCCATTTCCCGTGGTGCGTATGTTGGGTCCCAACACTGTTTTGCTCGCTGACCGCGGGTCTGGGGCCATCATTCGTAAGGCTCATGTTAGCCATTTGAAGCACTGTCCAGCAGATGTTGATGTTTAAAGAGATTGTGTTTTTCAGGTGGGACTTGTGTCAGACCCCTCTGGATCCTGCTTCACGTCGACAGTTGTTCTCCGTATTCGCCGTCTTCAGGATTCTTTTCTCATCTTCCGCTCCTTTTCCATTGATAGTTCGGTCTCAGATTTGGCTTGCCAGGGGCAAAGTCACTTTTGTGTTTGGGGGTATTGTTATTGTGTCTTGTGTTTTGTGTAATGTTGCATACAGGCGTGTTGTTTGTGTTTTGTGTCGTGTGGTGGCCACTTGTGTTGTGTTTGTGCGTGTGTAGTTGGCATGCCTTTCCTTTTTCTTTGTGTACTCCTGGTAATCTTATATTTGTGCGCACATATGTTTGATATAAGGTAATTTTTAAGTAAAAAAAAAAAAAAAAATTAATAGATTATTTACATCTTTTGAGTTTATAACGTGCTTGAAGCGCTGTGTGATATTATGTATTTATTTTATATTTATTCAGGGTTTATATGTCATTATATTATATGCAAATTTGGTCATTTTACCTATGTTATAGTACGTGAGATTTGTAAAAGTGCATATGTTTGGTGCTATATGAAGGTGTGATATTAAAATTATGGGTTTATGTATATTTTATATTTTATGCATATCTAAATTTTGTTAAATTTTTTTGTACTTGTATTGGTGTAATGCGAATGGGTCCTATGTCAGTAATCACAATTTTCTTCCAGGTTTAAGCCTTTAAATTGTAATAGAATATTGTGTTGTTGTCTTGTTGCTTTAATGTGCAGCATCCCTTTGATGAGTTGCTTCCTGTGCATTCCACTCACCTTTACCCTGATGGGGCCCGGCGGTACTTCCGACTCATCGCTTCTTCGTCTTCCCCGGTGGCCCAGGCTATTAGAGGCGACCGACACCATAGCAGGCCCACGTGCCCCCCCCCCCCCCAAGGTGTTCAGCTTGAGTTGGCAGTCAGGGCGACGCCTTCATTTCTGCAAATGTTGTGTTTATAGAAGATGCTTTGAAGAATCTTGGTCCCTGGACTTGGGAACAGGGCGGGTGGTTGTGCTGGGGGCACCAATTTGGAACTTTCTGTAGACTCTGGGCTGATCCACGGCTGTACAAGCTTGTGTGTGTGGGACCTGTGAGCATGTGTGTGTCGCGCTGAACGGAACTTTTGACCGCCTGTCCAAAGTCTCGTGCGCCGGCACCTTGGGACCTTGGGCCCTTCTTGAGCCTAGTAGGAGCCGTTCGGGTCTCCCTCCATTCCAATCCCCTTCCGCCTCTCCCTTCTCCCTCGTGGCGAGCCAGCAGCGGTTCTCCATTCGCCTGGCCGGTCACTTCGCTTCTGGCCGCCTTCCGCAGTGTACGTCCTCTTCTCTCTCAACACCCAGTCTACTTCGGTTCTGCAGTTTGGCGAGTTATTTCTTTCTCATCGCGAGTTGCTTGCGGTTTTCAACTAGTAGTTTGTTTGCCCGTTAAGTTGCGAGTTTTCTCGCTTTGTTTTCTTTAGAGGGAACGACGGCGTGCCGAGAGAGAAAGCAGGTTCGTGTCATAAATTTGACAAATTTACTGCCTGAGCCGAGTTTGACTCTTAATGTACCCATTCTGTTATGTTTTGTTACCATCTAGCGACTTTTGTAAGATCACCGTTTTTAATAAACCTGTGGTTTGGTAAAACTGACGTCCCGTGTGCTTCAGTTCAGTTTGTGCCCAGCTCGGTTGTTAATTCGTTAATCCATCCGGGGCCCCTGTGCTAATGTATAGCACAAATTCTTCAATTTACGATTTTTAGAAATTTTTAGGAAATCTACTACACGTATGAAAAATACAATTAAAAAAAAATTAAAATTAGATAAAAGGAAGCCAAGATACAGCCATTTAGAAATCAAAACCATTCTGAAACGACAATGGTGTAAGTTAATTGCAAAAAATAAAATGGACTGTAAATTCAAAACTTTATTTCTACTATGCAAAAGAATAACGATACACTAAAGACAGTAACAATGCGAAATTTTTTATGACATTATATTTGTCCCTTTTCACTTCTTCTTTCTCTAAGTACAGAGCCGAATATACCGCCCACCATGAAATGTAGGATTTCAAACAAGTTAGAATGGTATTGAGCAAAGCTTCACCACAGGCTGTTTTAGTTGACTGCTTGAAGTTCGTACCGTAGACACTTAAGCTACTCCGTCCTTCCCAGGATGGGACTCCACAACATGTCCTAGACGCCACTGCAGAGGTGGAAGAGTATCTTCCTTCAACAAGACCAGTTGATTTACAGCCGGAATAACACATGATTTACGCCACTTCTGCCGCTGCTGGAGTGTATGTAGATAATCACGATGCCACTGTCGCCAAAAATCGTGATGTAGTCTTTCCACTAATTGCCATCGCTGCAAACAATTAAGTTGCAAGGTTCCTAAGTCAGGTTCTGGCACTGCCACCAAGGGTTCCAGAGCTATAAAATGACCTGGCATCAGCGTTGAAAAATCGTTAGGATCACTGCTCAAAGGACAGAGTGGTCGAGAATTGACAGTCGCTTCAATTTGTACCAAGACAGTGTACATCTCTTCGAAGGTTAGAACCTGTTCACTTATCACCCTCTGCAGATGAGTCTTAAATGATTTTACCCCAGCCTCCCAGAGGCCCCCAAAATGAGGTGCAGCAGGGGGGTTAAAATGCCATTTAACACCCAATGATGCCAATGCATCTGTGATACATTGGTGATGAGTAAGTTGATGATGACAACAATTGTTTAAGTTCTTTTAAGCAATTGTCAGCTCCAATGAAATTTGTTCCGCAGTCTGAATAAATGTCAGATGCCCTGCCTCGACGGGCTATAAATTGTTTGTAAGCAGCAAGGAAAACGTTGGTTGACAAGTCTGAAGCCAATTTGATATGGACTGCCTTAGTGGCGCGCCTTCAAGATGGCTGCCTTCTGAACACGAGCCATCTTTATTAAAACTGGGCCACAGTAATCAACTCCTACTTTCGCAAAAGGATTTACCTGCTTCACTCTCATAGCCGATAAATCACCCATAAGAGGCTGACCAGACGATGGCCTCTGTTTAAAACAATGAAGACAATGACGCAAACGAGTGATAGCATCCTTGTCCGCCTGAATCCAGAATTGTTCTCGTAGTATTCCACAAAGAGTCTGCACTCCAGGGTGACATGCCTTTTCATGGTAGTATGTAATGATGAGATCTGTCAACGTATGTGTTTTTGGAAGCAGTAGTGGATGCTTATGTTCAAGCAGAATAACAGACAAAGATAATCGACCGCCCACCTTAATCAAACCAGAGTCATCCAGAAAAGGGACAAGCTTGCTGAGTTGTGGGGTGGTGCATAGACCCTTCTGTAATGCAACAATGTCTTCAAGGAAAAACCGTTGCTGAACATGACAAATCCAGAATGTCAATGATTGCGACAATTCAGATGGACTGAAGACCCCACACCAACGTGTTGCTAGCGAGACGCGACAGTTATGAACGAAACGCAAGATGCAGGCAGTGACCAACAGTTTCGTAAGACGACCGAAACGTGTCATCAACTGATCCAGTTCAATACAATGTGTGAACGTACTCAAAGAGATTGTCTTCCTCTCCAACAACACAAGATTAACTTCTGTCAATGCAGGAAATTTTGAAGGCCATTGCTCGGGGGGCTCTCTCAGCCATGATGGGCCAGTCCACCACAAATGATCTCGAAGGTGACCTGGCAGCAGACCACGAAAGGCGCAGTCAGCTGAGTTATCTCCAGATGATACATGTTTCCACCAAGTTGGATGTGTAAGGTCTTGAATTTCAATGACCCTATTTGCTACAAATGTTTTGAGCAGATGGGGAGACGAGTTTATCCAGGCCAGTACAATTTGAGAATCTGTCCAACCCGTGATAGAAGTGATTTGAATATGGTTCTTGTAAGCCATTTCTATATTGGTGGAGCAAACGTGCCAATAATAAAGCACCACAGAGCTCCAAACGAGGTAGAGATTGTACGTTGAGCGGAGCAACTTTAACTTTGCCTAACAACAAATACATGTTGACTTCACCGCTAGGAGCTTGGGAACACAAATAAACAACAGCAGCATAGCCAATTTCAGAACCATCTGAAAACCCGTGGACGTCATACCTGCAACCTTCAGGACCTCGTATGTACCGTCGTATTGCGATAGATGTTAGCAATGGGAGTTCCTGACTAAAACATTTCCAACACTCAGTTATGTCTGCTGGAAGACTCGCATCCCACTCCAATGTATTCATCCACAAAATTAGCAAGAGGTGTTTTGCGAACATTATCAAAGGACTAAGCCATCCCAGCGGGTCAAATATTCTAGCAATAGTCGACAGTATGCTTCGTTTTGTGATCTGTTGTGCGTCGATGTGTACAATGTAAGCAAAAGTCTGATATTGGGTTCCACTGTAAACCCAACACCTTAACTACAATTTGGTTGTCACAATCCAAAAGAAAAGATTATGGTCCTTCAACGTCTTCAGGAGAAAGCCAATCATGGAGCTCTGGGCAATTACTTTGACGCATGCTTGCAGCGTCTTGTGCTGTGATGCCGCCGCCTCATCCCGCCCGTTCCATATTCCCGCACCTAATGTTAATCCTTTCGACCCTTATTGCTCCCGCACTTGTCAGTGCACTCTAACCAGACACCAAGTATTTCATATAAAGCCTACCTAACCCTTACTTAGTTATTCTTCGTTTAAAAAAACCCTGGGCAAGGATATATTAACGTATTTTTCCCTCGAGACGTCTAGCCACCTATAGGCACACCACCCGCAACACGGAAGACACCAGGAGAGGGAAGGACCACCCCCTCGCGTCTGTGCCATCTCTCATTAGGTAAGCGGCTGGCCAATCACCACAGACCGCCCCGACGAGAAGGGTATAAAAGAGGGAGCACGAGCCACCGAAGTCAGTTGCGTCCTACACGCCACTCAGTTGAGTTGCAGTAAGCAGTTCGTCTTCGAGTAGCGATCTGTTTTTTTTTTGACACTCGCTCTGAGTCGTACCTCTGCTACAACTGACAGGTTCAGCTGCAGTAGATTTCTCCACCATCTCCATACCTACAATCTATAGCTCCAGGCCTGGAAGACCAGCGACTGCCGGATCCCTTCCAGAAGCGTCCATCACGACCGTGAGAGCCTTCTACGCTAGCTGTCCAGCTTCACTGACCAAGAGCCACCTTCCGAGGCATCGTCACCTGCATCGACTCTCCCCACGGAAGCTAGTGCTCTTCGGTTACTTCCTACACGCCCTTCAGGCTTATTAGGCACAGGATGTTCAGTTTTTATTGTTGGCGTATGCCAATAAGCCATGCAGCAACGTCATTCCTTTCTTTTCTTCACTTGCCATACCTTCCATTGTTGGCAAACCCATCCGCCTGCTAGACACCTGTGACCCCTGCATCCCATAGGATCGCCACGGGAGATTGTTAACGTGTCGTCACAAGCAACCTACGACTGGGAGGAAACGTAAGCAGCGCGCCTTCCAGGTTTTCTTCATTACCGTATAAACCCACGTACCACCCGCCCCTGTGTAAGACCCGCACCCTGATTTTTAGAATGACATTGTGGAATAAATAGTTTTGGAACAGATCTGTGTGTAGAAAATCGTTTTGTATGAGAAGGGAGTTTAGTTTTAAACAGTCACAAATATTAAAGGTTTACAATGTACAATGTATATTTTTTTGGTCAAGAACTTTAAGTGTGCTGCGTGGCACTGTAGCGGGCGACAGATAAGATCTGAATGGCACGAGCGTGACCTTGCCAGCCCAGCTGTTACCGTTTGCTCTCTCACTTCCGCCTCCTTGTCTCGCGCTCGGCAATGAACGATCGATAAGGCACGCATCTCATCCCAGTCACGCAATGATTTCCGGAAACTTCGCTGCCGCACCACGAAACGCACGTCTTTCACCACTGGCCATATGTAGTTTGTCTTTATTCTTCCTCCAATCTCGCACACATGATTCGTCGACATCGAATTTTCTTCCCGCAGCACAGTTACAGAACTCTTCCGCTTCACTAAAAATCTTTAATTTTTCTGCAACTGTGAATGAACGCAGCCTCTTACGACTCATTTCTACTTTCAGCTATGAATACACGTATGAAACCACTCGGTACTTAACGGCATGTGCTGTGCTTCGCTATCACGCTCGAGATGTTTGTGCGCAGCAAGCTGCAATGTGACCTTCGCTGCTGGCTCTACCTCCCACCCCTTCCCCCACCCAATTCGCTTCGTTCCACCCGCCCATTCCATCCTATCTTCAACCGTGTGCACAGTGCACAACACAGCCGTGCGGCTGACATCATTCCACATGGTTATCACAGCCGTTACGTGAATTAATTAAGTCATTCGTCAAAAAACTAGGGTTCACTCTACCTCGCACAATACCTTGCTTATGGATAAAGGTGGCAAGTTGTACTACGGCAGTGCTTTTTCGTCAGTGCAAAAATGGCCCAAGTGCAGTTTGACCAATGTACCACCCGCACCCCACTTTTAGAAACTTATATTTTCGCAAAAAGGTGCAGGTGGTACGTGGGTTTATACGGAACGTCCTCTGTATGTAGCACGACTACACTGTGCTCTTTCCGAGCGGTGTCGGGTCTTGTCTTGACTGGGAGAGGTGAAAAGGCATAGGGACGTGTGAAGGCGCACTTCTAGCGCTCCTCTACAAGCTCACCTGCACAGCGCCTACAACAGTTCCGCCACATTAAGGCTTTACATGCCACAACAGGCGATCCTACGGGATATCATATGCCAACAATCAGCTAGCCTTAACACTTCACCTTCATCTGAGTCACAGTCAGGCAATGCCTAAGAGGTCACGTACGAAGTTGAGGGCCAGACAGGAGTTCGCTAAGTTGGTACAGAAGGCACTGGATGTTAGGGATCCTGAGACTGGTGTGTATTGGATCCAGAGGGAGGTCTCCGCCGCCGCTCGACAAGGTACACTGCTTAACGGCCACACCATTGTTCGGCTGGCATTACAGTCACTTAGTGGATCCGCCTTCCTTAGCACCCCCTCCCCAATACCCGTTTGCATCTGAACCCCATCCTCACCTTGTGGACTCCCATCCGACGCAACTCCTAACCTTGGCACCTTCGTGCTCTCCTGTACGGGGGATCAGCACCCCATTGTTGCCACTTCCTCCCATCCACCTTCGGCTACACCTACTATGGAAGCGCAACATCTAGTGCAGCGTTAGTTTCCCTCACTGTAATATCTCTTACGAGGTGGGGAGAGTCCGACAAGGAAGACGGCGGTCGACGCTTCGGGAGTGCATCCTGGGCTTAGCATGCTGCCGCCTCGCCATCGCGCCCTCGCCGACAAACTACCCGCTCCTCACCAATGCGTCAACTTGTAAATTTCTGTAACTTAAACCCACCTCTTTTAAGACATTCCATCAACTCCTTTTTCATTGCCAATGCTGATTCAATCGAGTCTGCTCCTGTTACATCATCATCGAAATACACACTGTATCTGATAACAAAACCTTGGATGCTACAGGGAATGTAGCCTCTTCATGCTTAGCCAGTTGTTGTAGAGTCCGAAGAGCCAAATAAGGAGCCGAAGATATTCCATAAGTAACAGTTTTCAGACGATACTCTGATACAGGTTGTGTGTCCCTAAATCGTCAAACAATGCATTGGTAGTCTTGAAAGTCCGGGTGGACTGCGATCTGACGATACATTTGTTGATGCCATCTACCTCATCAATCCTTCGGTACGATCAACAGATCTAGATAGGTGGCAGCAACTCTCCACTTAATTTAATCTATTAATAATCCCTAACATTGCGCTCCCCTCTTTATTATAACTCAGTGTAACCTTTTTGTGTTCTACCTGTTGATCTAGTAGAGTAAATGCTAGTTTATTACATAACATCCGCAGTTAAATAACCCGGAATAAGCTTCTGAGCAAATCCCCCACATAATAAAAACTATATAACTATTTGCATTATCTCCTCCATACCCCTCCACTGAGAGCACTTATGCATAGAAACGACAAGAACTGCAGCATACTGACGTGTACTGGTGTAGTGTTGTCTGCACTTCTAGGCATCCTAAGTCCAGCACACCACCCTGCAAGTGAGTAAGGTTATGCCAGAACATGGGACCTAAACAAGCAAATGCCAGGGCAGGAAGAAGTGTACAGGGCTAACCTCTACACTGCGCCCCATTACATATTGAAATTATCTACTGTTCAACATTTACAAAATAAATCAATTCAAACAATTCTTCTTTGACTGAAAGGCAATGTAATTTATCTGGCAAAAATTGGCAACTGAGCAATGCCAGTTGCATCATTATTTGACTCAACAAGTTGGAGAGAGAAGTACGTAACACAATTCATCCAAATCTTTACTGTATTTAGTTGAGATATGACATCACTTGACATATTTTCAACTCTTCTTGAGACAGTTCTTGCTGAAAGTTGAAGGGACTAAATTGCACCCATTATTTCCAATTTTTTAAATTTTCAATCAAATCATTTGCTGCTTCAAGAAATGCTTCTTTAATAAATGTCACAACTTTAAATGGCTTATGCTTTACTTTACAAATTTGAAATAAGATAAGCACTTGTGGCTGCTGTGCTCTTATGTCACTTTTGTAAACATATTTTGTTGTAATGACAATAAATTTTTCAGTTCTTTAATTTTTTCTCACCTCAGTTCTGAGTTCGAGGGAAACTATTTACGTTTGAATGTATAATTCGAAAATTTCTTTCAACAATACTCATCTTCACAAACACTATACTTACTCTGCGGTAAGGAAAAAGTCATGCTCCCATTTCGCATGGAAATTGTAAGTCTATAGTTTCTTTGGAGCACTCATCACAAGTGATTCACTTATCACAACACTAGTTACTAATTACGCACTTAAAAACATAATAAACGTTACAAGGCCGACAACAAGAATATAAGAAAACAATAGGTTTGTGCCGTTTGTGTGCCTCTGAGAGTTATAAATTTACAGCTGCGACCACGGTCAGGGTTACGAGATGTTATCAGAAGACTACTATTTTACCAAATTTGCAAATGTTGCATCTCATACCTGTATGCCTCAATCGAGCCGGGCTGTGTTTTTTTACACAGTAATTCATTAAATAACAATAAAAACCTTTAATTTTCTCACTTGACAGTTTCGAGGTTATCAACCATAAATAATTTACAAACAGTGGTATATAACTCATGGAACTTCTTGAAGCAGTTACAAAGAGCAACTGGCCGGAATAGGGTAGGTTAGCATAGTTATGCCTAAACGCTCATGAGCTTGTGACTTATTGAACACGCAAAAACATTACCCGTGAGATTGTAATATTTTTCCAAACATTGTTTTGATAATGGCAGGATGGCCAACATATATGTACTCACAATAATTTCATAAGCTTATTGCATGTTAAAAATATCATATTCTACAAATAATACATGTTGCGTATGTGCTGCATACTTTACATTTCATGAAGCTGGCGTTGTCCTTACGTGTGTTATTTGTTCCTCTACGTGCAGTACAGCTCTGTAAGTACTTGTACACTCCTATCTACATTTTATAGTAATTATTTCATTTTATGTTAGCAAGCGTAAGAAACGTTCAAAAGTAGCCACACATCCATGACGTTGGCCAACTTGGCAAACAGATGAGGACAAGATGGCTGCATTTCTGAGCATGTTTGTTTATTGTTTTGGTGCATAGTAAAGCTTATTATGTAAATTAACATAGATTTTTGTTTGTACTAACTGCTTTATACTCAATAAGTTTTGTAGATGGTCCGTTTTCTCCAACGATGAGTTTTATTTTTTTTTTTAATTTTTTTTTATTTAACTGTTTCTCAATCAACTAATGGAGGAGTGGTCTATTCTTGATTGTAAACAATTTCATTTCAGACGTGCAGGGCAGGTTATCATAGTTAGTTGAAAAATTAGTGGATTTTCAATGCTGCTCACGATTTACTAAATCCGTGCTCGTGATATACTGGTAGATCGTGATCGACACGTTGCTGACCACAGCACTATTATCAGTTTGCTGCATTGAACTCATCACTAACATAATTTCCTGTCATATTCAAAATAAAACAGTTGAGAGGGTGTGGTACACAATTCAACGCTAACTGCATTAATCTATAACTGTAGGTTTCTTTAAGCCAATTTGCGAAAATTAATAAATAGCAATACTAGACACGTTTAAAACAAAATAGTTTCCAGTGTTACGAACTTCTGAGGCATAATCTCTGACATCGGAATCTCGTCCATTTAACTGTGGTGCAAGAGATCACGTGTAACGAGTTAGTAATTTTGGATAAAAATTTACTCATAAAGTTGGCAAATACCATTATCTAGGATTGTCATTGAGTATTTTATCCATATTGGCTTCGAAAAAAAAAACGTACAAATCAATTGGTGTCTTCAGCATTTATTTATCAACCGCGCACTCTTAAGTTAAAACCTTTTATTTACATCATAAAATCTCACTTCCTTCTTTTTTAACTACTGTATGTACATAATTGAGACTCAACATATTCAGAGTTAATTTTCAAAATCACAAACTTTACACCACTGAACTCAATGATGAACAAGTTTGTAGAGTGACACACAAAAAAGAAATCCTAAAACTCATGAAAATTACGGACAAGACTAGAAGCATGACTAGATACAAAGTAGTTAACATTACTACTAACTTTGTTTGCAACAGGCACAAATGTTCCAGGTGGGCAAACTAAACATTAACTTTTTGAGCAATGGTTGATAACCACAGTGTGGTCACCCTTGACATTCACTGGCATATAACTCGATCTATTTTTATATATATCATACTGTAATTACAATTTCTTCAGTTCTAATTCATCAATGATAGAAATACTGTAATTGTTTTAAAACTTTTTTGTTAAATTGTAATTACTTATATAGTCCAAGGTAATAATATGTGAGGTGTGTCAAGGATTTGTATGGCAGGATCCAAAATAGTAACTGGGGATACCAGCCACAAAATTAAAAACTTAAAAATTTAGTGCTAATGAGAGTTAGGAAGTAGTCACTTTTACGACTCAATTTTATTTTGTATCGTGTCTGGACCTATGCAATTTAATCCGTATAAAATTGTAAGCCTCTTTTCTGAAGAACATGTTCTCGCATTTTGCCTCGATTATGATTTTAAAATAGGTATACTTTTGGCAATGAATTAGCCTCCTCTTGGATGTGAATCACTGGCAGGTCAAAGTTCAGGCAGCAAGTCGAAGAAACAGGAAATTGCGCAGCAGGTTGTACAATATCTCAAGAGTCGTGTATCAGTGATTGGCGCAAAATGAAAAACAAGTTACAGGATAGCAACGTCAATAGGATGGCTTTTATTTACAAGGAAGAGAGCCAAATTCCTACACTTTGAAAACACTTGGTTGAGTATGTAACCAAGCTATGGCAGTTCGGTTACACAGTTTTGACAAACATGTGCAAAATGCAAGCCTTGAAGATTGCCAGAAAATTAGAAGTACATCACAGGTTCAAAGCAAGCACAAACTGGGTTTATCGGTTTTACAAATGGAATGGCCTATTTACTTGTGCGGCATAAAACCACAGTTTTCCAATGACTACCTGAAGACTAAAATATGTTTTAATAATAACAAACAAATGTGTACCACTTACATGGGCGCGAGGGGTACATGGGCGAATATGGTACACACAAAAGAAATGAGATAAAATCAACTACTACTGTGATAGAAAAATTAAATCTTTTTATTAAAAAAATATTAATACTGATTACAACAAACCTAACAATTACACAATACAAAGCACACATTTTCCTTTATAATGCAATGAAACAACAGTTCTCCAAGTAACTGCAAATGCTTCAAAATGTCAAAGTTGTGACAAACAATATTCTAATTCAAGAATCTTAATTAACATTTTTTATTTTTATACTGTGGAATACTTAGTTGAAAGAATGTTACTACAGTAGAATCCCAAATTTACAAGTACTTCATTTTAAGAGTAGGCCATTCTTAGTAACAGTCAAAACTTTTGTGAGGTAACTCTCAAGCACCGTTAGGCCTGTAAAATTGGGGTTCAACTGCATATGTTAGAATGCATGCATGCATGTGCACATGTGGTAACAGTTAAGCTTGAGTCATTTAATGAAACTTTATGCCAATTCAGCAGCTCTATGTCAACAATAAATTAAGACAATTCTTTAAAAGACTGTCTCTCAGTTATACTGGAAAAGTGTGTTCCAATAACATTGTCAATGATAACAACCTGAATTCATTACATTTCATAAAAACTACTGCAATCACAAGAAAACAGAAACAAGCAGCCTTAATAAAAACACTTAACATTAAACTGCAGTCACAACTAGCATATAGCCAACACATGAAAAAACATTTTAGTTTAATAAGCTTGTTGTAACTCTTTGTAATATGAATAATGTATCAGTCAAAAACGACAAGAATGTAAATACTGTACTATATTTACCTACTGCCCACGAATGTACAGAAAATTAAATCTTCGTAAACACAAAAACTTTTTTTCAAAAACAAGTATAACCTAACGTTGACTTCAGTTTAAAAAATACTGTACATACATATGTGGAGTATGAGTACTACTAGAAACAATAAAATTCTATAATTAAAGATACATTTGTCAATAAGTCAGTAAATAAAAATTATGCTGAAACCTAGGTTCTACGAGACACTGACTGTACAGACATGTAATTCACAAACAAACAAATTTTGGTGATAATTTGTTTAAGGACAGTAACAAGCTAGAAACAACTGAGAAAAAGTAAAAAGGGGAGAAATTGAAGACTACTAGAACAATTAACTGCTCTGCCTATCACATAGCCATGGAGTTCGTATGTTGAATGAAAGTTTAATAAATTACTTTTATAGGTGATTCGGGATAAATTGAGCACTCAAAAAAGCCCTGATTAATTTATATTTTCTGACAGTTTATATCTTTCCGCTGCATGTACACATTAATATTGCCTTGTGCTTTTATTTACATAGGTTTGTACAACGTTTACATTTACATTACACTGCTCCGATAAATGTTATCTATAATATCTACTAATTAAATGAACAGGCGCTGTGTGTGTGTGTGTGTGTGTATGTATGTGTATATATATATATATATATATATATATATATATGCTACACTCAATAGTAATCTTTGTTACAAATACCTGCGAGTTAATGTTTTATAACAATGGTTTCTCCTAATCTACTCTAATTGGTAACGACACACGCAATTCAAGAATTCAAGTTCCGTTCAGCATACTGCCATGAACGACGATGCAATTAACAAAAACAACAAAAAAGTATTTTCTTAATGCGTGAAACCGGAAAAAAATAAGCTACCGTATTTGCCCGCATATAAGACAACTATTTTTACATATTTTCGGCCTTCAAAAATTGCTACTCGTCTTATATGAAGGTGCAAAAATTTTTGGTAACCTAAAAATAGTTTGAAAGTTAAGTTGTAAGCTGTGGAGTTGTATGATGTTTCAAGGAATTGTGTTCTTCATTACTAATAAAAACAAGTGCCTCGTTGTTTAAAAATAAAATTTACGGTACTAAATTTTGATGAGCGTCATTCATAAGAGCACACGTTTACCTTGCAGCAAAGCTGTGATCAATGCAGCTGGAGCGTGTGCCTAGATCCTTTGTCTCGCCAGCCCACAACTCACAGGCGGAGAAAATGAGGATCTAGGTTCGTATGCTTAGATCCTTTGTCTCGCAAGCACAAAACTCTCGGGTGGAGAAAAAGAGGATCTAGGTACCGCGTGCCTAGATCATTTGCCTTGGCAGCACATAACTCTTGGGCGGAGAAAACGAGGATCTAGATACTGTACCACACATTCATATATCTACTGTCTAGTGCTAGGCTGACACGCAACAACAGCGCACAGGAATGCGATGACCTTGCAAGCAGCTGTTGGTAGCCCGGCGTAGCCATGTAGTGCGCAGCATGCCGCAGTCTGGCGTTGCCAAGTTGCGCAAGGCTGCCGGTAACTGATGATGTCGCCAGCCACGTGTGCCGCCGCCGCTGTGCATTTCCTTGGCTCTTGGGTGCCCGGAGGGCAATAATAGCTAATGTTATTAATTTATGTGTCTCCTATGATGTTTATATAACTGTAATAAATGCATTAAAAAAACTTAAACCAAGTTTTTAATGTTTCTGGGAAAGGGAAAAAATATTTTTCTGACTGGAATTTCCAAATTAATAATTTACTTTTTTTCAAGATTTTGTACCTTCAATACGATGACTTGTCTTATATGCGGGGTCATCCTATATGCCGGCAAGTACGGTACAGGTGCACAATCCTTTATCCAAAAACCTCGGGACTAGCAGCATTTTGAATTTCGGAATAAATTTTGATTATGCCTTGTGCATTAAGGGATTTAGGGTTTTGGGCAAATATATTTACTAACGGTAAATAAATACAGTGGATTCTCGAACCACTGTTGTTTGATTGACCAACAAAAAAAGAATGCTGGAAAATAATGAATGACGCTGTCTCGTAAACAAACTTTATACATAACCTCAACTTGCATTTTCGTTGGAAACCAACAGCTGAAATTAGCATTTAAAAATATTTTATTAAAATCATTAAAAAATTTAGTTTCCTAACAAAATCCACCTTGTAAAAAAGTAGAGATCTGCTACAATAATCACACTCGCTAAAATTTTGCAAAGTAACCATACTTTAAAATTCAGTTACCAGGCATCATAATATCATAGAACATACGAAGCAAAGTCATAGATGTTGGGTACATTTTCGTAACTGCCAACTTAGGAGTGCTGAATAGGTTTTCATCGCAGCCAACTTATGAAAGAAGTAAACACGTAAGAATAAGAACATTGCTTGCTGTCTCATTGTAGCCAACTATGATACTATCGATTGTAACGGATTTAGACTATTTTTCGCTTTTTTATGTTTGCTAAGCGTAGAAAAATGAACTACGCACACAATCTTTGTCGAGTGTACGTTATTTGTTTTGAATGGACGACTGGACGAGCCACTTGACTCAAATTCGTCGGTTGCTGTGGAAACAAAAATTTCGCCGCCAGAGCCTCGAAAAAATTTCGAATTTTGGAGCTTTTCGGATTTCAGAATTTCGGATAAAGGATTGTGCACCTGTATTTCTAATTCCATGTGCTCAGGCTGGCGATCGTAAAAAATTAGATCACACATTACTAATGACTTCACATAATTTAGCTATGATATTCATAAACTGTTACTTCTAATACTTTTGAACGTGTTCATCAGAAACCCATATTTATTACACAACGGACAAACACACTCATGACTCAACTCGCTTTCAAGCGAGCGAAGCGGCGTTGGTGAAAACCTAACTCTGGTGCCACCTCTCGGTGGAATTTTGAACTACCCCTATGGCGCGAGCATTAGCGGCAATGTGTCGACGACAATTTTGAATTCAGCGGGCAGTTTAATCACTTTGTGTGGTGGCGTTTATCAAGTAAACTTACACAGTCACTAGGTATGTCAATAAGATCATAATAAATATTTTAAAGTATTTGATATACAGAGAAGTCACTTGCATTATTTGTTGTTTCACTAATGCTGTATTCAAATAATAAAATACAGGGAACTACATGCAATGATTCGCTACAAACCATACAAACAATAATGTAACTACAGTAGAACCCTCTTATAGTGTTCCCCACTTATAATGTTTTCCTGGTTATAATGCTATCTTCATTTGGTCCCTAAAACTGTCTTGTAATAGGAAATTATTCTGTTATAATGTTTTCCCATTTATAATGTAAACAATTGTTTGGTCCCTTGAGAAACTTTATAACAGGGTTCTACTGTATTGTCAATGTTGACTAATATGCAGTAACGGGTAGTGATTTTTTTCAAAAGTTAAATAATTAGTGTTCAATTTATTCTGAATGACCTATAAATAGATTAATACACATTAAAGATAGTTCTTTTATACAAGTATGCTACAACATTTATTGAAGAACAATGCCATATTCTGTAAGAAA
>PNEQ01089921.1:29757-42450 GCA_003012365.1 Medauroidea extradentata
GGGGGGGGGGGGGGGGGGGGGGGGGGGGGGGGGGGGGGGTAGGAGAGAAGGGCCAAGCAAAATTAAGATTTAGTTTTTCTTTCAAGCTATGAACGAGTTCTTGCATCAACCACATTCTCACCCTGAGTCTACCAATGCTCTATCCTTTCTTGTACTGTACTTGCATGAAAATACACACATACTGTACTTGCATGAAAATAGGTCATGCATACTGTACACAGTTTGTCTCATTCACCATCCTGCATAATACAACAGAACTACTAATGAGAACACAAATTTGAAATGAAAATGTTTCATTGTTAAATACTGTTTCAGGAATGTCACTCCATCTCAATTCCTGCAAAAAGTATCTAGAAGACTTGCCATTAATAATACTTATATTGGTGAACTGTATAGACCTCAATTATAATTTGTGTTAAATTATGAATATAATTCTATGGTCATTTGTAAGGAATGGTTTTAATATGTTAAAAAAAATAACCATGATAAATAATGTGCAAGATATCAATAAAAGGCAAATATTTTTTTATCAGAGACGCGTGAACTTAACATGATGTGAACATTGGGAAATTAGCTGTTTTGATTACATTTTTTCCTTTGATCAAGAGGATGAAGGAGAGTGAGAAAAACAACTGCTGAATTGAATCTAATCTTGGTAAGAATGTATATAAAAAATTAGGGTTACAGTGTTGGAAAACCGAGGTCTGAGCATATTTGGGAAACAAGAAATACATTGTTAACACATGTTACACAATACACAACGGTAGTTAACTACAGTGAAATCTCGTTATAAAGAGTATGGTATATAACATTATCTGTTCTATAACAACAGCTTTATAATGCACCATCTATCCATAATACATGTAAAAATATTTGGATATAACAACAATCTGCTATAAAGACAGTTTTTGTTGCCATTTACAGTTGTTGTTATAGTGAGATTCCACTGTAGTATTACTAATAAACCAGTGTGCAAGAATTAGACAATCACTACACTATAACCTAGAAAATTAACTACTCATAACTATGTAATGCAACTACAATAGATCACAGCCTTTTGTGATCATAAAAATACTTGTCCTCTGATTTACTTCTCATAGAGAATAGTGACATTCAACACTTCTGCAAAAAATACAAAACACAATAAAAATAAGTCACAGTGACTGAGAAACAAACTGCAAGACACACAAAGAGTGCACATTATCAAAAATCTTTGTGATCTCACAGCATGGTGGCTGCAGCATGCTTCCCTACGCCTTTGCACTTCAGTCAATGTCGAGGCCTTGGCCTGCGTAGTCGCTCTCACGTTCCCCTACACGATGCTCTGCGGCATGTCTGCGCTCCCAGTCAGCCACTGTGAGCAAAGCAACATCCCATTATTACTGACACAGAATTCAATAATTCATTCTTTCCTTCCTCAATTATGAAAATAATATTATTACTGTCACTCAACAATTACAAATAAATAGCACTGATTATAAACCCAAATCATAGCATTCTAACAATTTTGTATAACAAAGTCAAGGAACACTATAAACTACACAATAATAATAATAATAATAACAAAATTATCTACCAAATAAGTTCTACAGTTTACAGCAATACAATAGTCAGGTTATTTGAATGGCCTGCTATTAACTGGTAGGTAACAATACTTGGAAATAAAACAATCCCATTGAAATAATGATACGAACGAAGTAGACACAAGCCAACTCTTTCCCCTGGCGCAGTAGGCCACGTTCTATACATTATGTTACAACACAATGTCTCGTGAAGCTTGTACAAGTGTGAGTGATCAATTCTAAGCAGTGCATATTCAGTTTGGTACTGCCAACAGAATATAATGAGAATAGTGCCACATATGTATGGGTAAGATCTATTTATGAATTAATATGTAGTGTTTTTGGTATGTTGCTTACGTAAAGAATGCCCCAATATCACCACTGTAAAGTGATGTCTTCAGAAATATACTTTATAGGCCTAGCAACTTCTAGAATTTTTACTAAGAATTTTTTTTGTTTTTAATTTAATTTCCAGAGTTTTTCGACAGATTCCTTGCTGTAAAATATATAATGCTGCAATCTGTTACATTTTGAATTTTATTACGTAGTCTTAAATGTTAAACAGTCTGTTGTACAATGCCTCACAAGCTGTAATAGCAAGTGAACACCCTTCTTAAGTCATTAAAAGCTGTAAAATATCTGTCTGAAATTAATTTATGTTGTCAACATGTTGAATATAACCTCTTATAATACTGCTTTACTCTCAAGACATTTTAAGTAACTGTCTTATTAATTTGCAAGATAAAATTAATGAAAATGTAAGAGTACAGCTGCTAACAAGTTGCTGAAATTACAAGGCAACCCATTTTAATATTTATCATACTTATTAGTGGTTAAAAATAAATTTCTATAGTAGAACGTTAAACTCTATACTTTCCAATATTAAAACAGATTTAATATATTTGTATCAAAATGTCTTGTTCATCTGCGAGATGCAATTAAAACTGGATTAACAAAGTTGTTTTAAAGTTGAAGAAAATTATGAAATGCTGTTTTAAATTAGCTTATTATGTCGACTAACTTAAACAAAGTTTTTCTGCATCATGTTATTCTTACTAAATATTATGAAGTTATCCCAAAAAATAAATACTTCATTAAAAAACCCACAATTTTTTAGCAACAAATAATAAAAATAGATAGTGTTAAAAGCCATGTTTCATTCAAACGTTTCAGTTATGGGAGTCAAAATTTTGCTTGCCATAATTTTACAACGCTAGAGATTTTGCGAAGTCATCCTCAGGATTCAAAACACTTCGCAAAATAAAAAAAATTAAAATTTAACTGTATGTAGTTTTCTTCATAATATGAACATGGAAAACACTATTGTATGAAGGTTAAAAACAGAGAATGACTATCTTGTGAAAATCATGAATTAAATAATAAGAGCAAGAAAATAAAAAGGAAATGAATAAATACTACTACAGTCTATATTATCTTACCACGACAGTCTGATGAGCAATACACTCTTATGACTGTCCACTTGTCAGAAATGCACACCTCACATTTCATAAAGGTTTCTGAATTCTGCTCCATTTTCTGACATCCAAAACAGCCTGGAAAAAGAATAAGTAGAAGGAAAAAAAGTAAAACTTTAAATTGTGACAAAACAACTTGGTTTAACATGCTCTATAAAATTTATATTCCAAGAAGTAATAAAATATGAAATATCTTACAACTCAGATGAAGATTTTGTAAGCTCGTCACAATACCAGTTTCTTCACTTTTCACTTGAGTTTCTGCAGACAACTTGCCACAGTTACTTTTAAATCCTAAGAGAGAAAAAAAAAATCATACAAACAAAAATATTCACACACAATTTCGAGCTCACACAAAAATACCGGCTGTGCTAAATTATCAGCATACATTTTTTTAAAAGAAAAATCTGGTGAAAAATATTGGCACACACATGAATCCACATGATGAACCCTCATTAAAATAAAAAATTGCATATCAAAACTTTCCTTCATTCGCTGAATAAAAGTGACTACATTAAATAATTCTGTCATAAATAAAAAGGCTTTAGTGTACACCACTTGTTACGCATAGTAGAATGTAATGTCTACAACGTACCTTTAACAAGACCGATAACACTTGTGAAAGAATACAAATATCCCTCATCAAATACGTCTTTAACCATAGTTTCACAAGTTATTCAAACACGCTACAACAATTCTAAAATGATACATTTTATTGTTACTAATAATGCATGTGACTCCTCCCTATTTCTTGTCAATTGCATATACATCCACCCCTTCGGTCTCAGCTACTGACACAAGTGATACACAATACACAAGTCAGAGGACACAAACGTTACACCCTTTGCTTAATTTATAGTAGCTGTATGGGCAAGCTTGAATGCCACATAAATGCGTAAATAAGAAAGATATTTTAAAAATGTCAAGGGGGCTAAACAAACCTAGTTATAGAATAAATAAAATGACTAAGTAAGGGATTGGAGCACAGATGGGTTGAGTAACTCATAAAATACTAAAACTAAGTTGTTCCAAATTTTGCAATAATGTTTCAACTGGTATTTTTATACATTGTGGTTTGCTGTCTTCGAAGCTTACAAATTACCATTCTGTTTTGTCCAGATGTAATATTACAAACACATGCAAAGTAAAGTTTGTTCCTATAAGAAATACATTAAATCTTTTATTTAGTGCAAGTCATGTTTTGTTAAACTGCAATACTGAACGCGACATATACCTTGAATTTACTCTTTAACAAATAAGTTGGTACACACAAAACTATATATGATTACAAGACAGCTCGCCACTCTAGCTACAAGTCTTTAACAACATATGTACAGTACACACACCTAAATTAACTAGTGTATGTATGCATGTACCAATTCTGCAATAATTATTTTCATGAAAACACTTAAAATATTACAACATCATAACCGTAACATCATGTAACCTCTAAACTGCTTTATGAAAAATGGTGACCGACTATATTCCAACTGTTTCAAAATTGAAGGCCTTGGTGGAAGAACGTGTCATGTCACATTTGTAAAATCTCAGAAACAAGTAGTAAAAAATTACTTACGAAAGAAAAATTCCAAGGAAAATTTGAACTTCTCAAAATGTGTAAATGATCGTAATATATATTTGCAAATGGCTAAGAAACATTAAGTTAAATAAACTTTAGTTGCTATTTTTTCATAAGTTTACAAATGTGACATGCCCCCCTTTTTCCACCAAGGCCTTCAATGGACCCCTCACATGAAATTTTAAATAAGTTGAAATGTATGTCATGTTGTTAACAATGTAGAAATATGAAGATACTAAAAATAATTTTTCTTCTAAACATTATAGTTTAGGAATGGGAAGCAAACAAAGTTCAGGGAAGCAGCAGGAGATCAAAAACTTATTTTGATTGGTCCATGTCACAAGCCATTACGGTCAGCACTGGTCATATAAATGCTTAAGTTAGCATGACAACCAATGGGTAAAGTGTAGCGTATTGGTTACAGTACTTGGATACTATTTTTAAGGATCCAGGTTCAAAACCCACGTATTTCATGAATTTTTTAATATAATACTATTAGACAGTTTTACAAGCGTCTGATAGAAAAATGTTTTCTTAATTTTTTTAAGCCCTCTATTTTCCACTTTTGCAACCATATTAATACAATGTCTGAAATGGCATATTTGCACGGAAGAAATAGTGATTTTTTTTGTGATCTAGTAGGATAGTGTACCACCTACATTAAAATAATAGGTCATATATGGTTAAACATGCATTTAGGCTAAATGTGTTTATTTTGTGCATGTTCAATCACTCGTTACTTCACATATTACGTAATGAACACGTCATTAGTGGTAAATAGTACTGCAGTAGGCTTATGTTATACTGATATACTACATAAATAAAATTTTTTTTGCGGTACGCTAAACCAAAACCACACAATATCCCAGAAGTATTCTTTGCTGCATAAATGTATGTATTGCATATGAACCTAACATCCGTAATGAAATACAAAATACTATTGATTATACAAAATATTAAATCTGGATAAAGAATCAACGGTTCCGTGCAAAATCTGAGGAACAATATTATACTAACCCAAAAGATTATTGAACTCACTTAAGTTTTCCAATATCAGCCCAGAGAGTAACCACTGCACCATCGTTGCCGACACTTGGTGTGGTTCTATTGTAATGTAAATATATGGGTATTAAATAATTTAATACAGTAATGGTTTGTACCAGTAAAAAGGTTTATTTCATGTATTACTGCATATTACTATGCCCGGATATTGCTCTGATATTGTGCGATATAACAATTTGCCTAACATTAAACTTTTATAAACCTCCGAATCAAATACATTTGAAATATAAAATTTGTTACATTTTATGATTAACTACGTACATATAACCAAACGAACTGCCGTAACAGACTTAAAAATTGTTTTTAATGACAAAGCGTAGTCTGGCATTCCGCCGGAGTGCGACAGCAGTCAGCTAGCTTGCCGAGGCTCCGTGTGTACTATGGCTTGTGACGTCACTGCACGTTTTCACGGGCGTTTTAAAAGCTTGAACTTTAGGTAGATGTAGTTACCTCAAATCAACTTCAAATTTAAAAATTTCAACACACACAAATTTATTTTTATATGCACGTAATGCGGATGTTCTCATTGAAATTCACTTGAGGGGTCCATTATCTTTATCAGAAAAGTTGGTGACCATGCTGCCCTCATACCATGGTGCAAATGCTAAGTCTAGCAGTTCTCAACGTCTATTTCAGTTTCTCATTCCTGGTGTAGTTTATTGATGTGTCTACATACATGGGTGAAATGTGTTACGTGGCGTGTGCGTTTCATACTATTTCTTGTATTTGGTTTTTTTTCTCTTGCTACCACACCATTTTCTGATGAACAGTAACATATACATACACATAAAAAAACTGATTACGTTCTGTGTTAATTTGAGTTTGGAAATTATTTGCATTTAATAAGTGGCTGACAAATGTTTTTTTTATTAAAAAAAAAAGTTTTGCATCTAGGTTTAGGCTTGCCGTTTAGTAACAATCAGTAACATTTCCTTTGTTGCTGTAATGTTGGAAACGTAGCTTGTATGTCCAAAGCTACAACAAATTTTCAATTGGCAAACTGCTGTTCCATTTCCTTCGATGTTTGCACCTTTGGAAATATTTGTCTTACCTATTTACTGGCCTTACAGCAATTCAAATTGCTTTTGTAACAGAATCTCACGAAAGATGTACAACTAAATTTTCCTACCCTATTAATAAAAGAATATCAAGCACAACTTAAGTTTGTAGGCTTGGCAAATAAAATAAGTAAGAACGTTGAAGGAATTAAAATTTTAAGATAAGCAGTTTTTTATGAATTCTAGATTCCTTAAATTCTAGTAAATATTGAGGTAATTGAGGCATCCAAATTCCACCTCTAATTTTTTTCGTTGTCGACAGGCAACCAACAAAATTACATTAAGTAATTGTGACTGTAGGGAACAGATTTTTTTTTTGCCTTTTAGGATAAATTTTTGTGTAATAATGGTGTTTGCTGATTAAAGAGTGGAAGGATGATGATGAAAGTAGATACCAACGTTTTATTAATTATTACAACAATTTCACGATAATGTCCTATTTCATCACCTTGTAAGTGGTATCAGTATACAATAAAGAAAAATTTTGTTATTTTTTTTATCAAGGTACGTTGGTAAATGAGAATACCGTACCTAAAAAATGGAGAAGGTAACGTATTGTAATGGAATCATCACATTTATTATAGGGTTTGATATATTTTAATAATTGTGTTAAATTCAAATTGTATCTTAATCATAGCAATTGTTTGGTTACTTAGTGTTATCCTTTTAATCATTTGACAACCACATTTTAATATTATATTTCATTCTTGTTTATTTATATTCAGTTCACTGTTACATATTAGTTGTAGTTTGGACAATCACTAGGGCAAGAAGAAAACTTTTTTTTATCTATGGAGACTGGAGAGAGACATGGTTTTTTCCTGGCAAGAGGAAAACAGTATTTAAAAATGGTTATATGGTGCAAAAATTTGTTAAATGTGAATGTACCATGATGATGTGTGGCAGTAATACATTTCATTTGTCTTAAGGTAATATAGTTTCAACATAAATTCTATTTGCAACAGACTGATACGTCTTTTAATTTTTAATTTTTGAAGACCTACAGTTTGTTACCCAGAGGTCGTTGTACCACGCTTTACTAGCAATGTCGGAGCAATATTTATAAACATTTGATTGAACAAATCTACAGAGGTGGATGATTTTAAAGTAATATTGAATTTTCATTTAATTTTTGAGGGCAATTTATTTCTAAATTCATCTTATTCTATTAAAATGTGTTGATGTTTTCCATCCGTTGCAGTTTATTTTCTTTTCAATTTTGATTGTAGTTTTGTGCTTTGAATTATGTAGTTACTGAAGGAATGACTAGAATATTTAGTTTTTTAGTCTACCACAGTACGTACAGCAAGGCGCCGAGTTACATCCTGGAAGGCAACTCCAAAAGAAACTAATATTTTTTAGAGTATAATGTTTTAGAATCAATAAGTCTGTTTGTAGAACCTAAAGGCTATAAGTAAAATGTACATAGAATTAAAAGAATACTGTCAAAACTCTTGTAATACGTGCATACAATATATTTAAAAATTATTAGCTCTGCGAAATGCAGAGTGTGTGTGGCAACCAGGCGGCAATCTGTGCCTGGGCCGAGCCGACCCGCCACCTTGACAACACTGCACATAGTTTGTCCACAGCTGAACCCGCTCACACATCTTAACATGCACAGGACAGCACAGATGTGCCTGGCACAGAACAAATGGGCCTGAACTGAGCACTTCTGTGATGATTCGTAACTTTTGTGGAGGAAGTTATCAATGATACTGTGGTGCACCCAACCTGCCTGATCATCTGAACTAGGTAGTGTTTATAAGTATTATTTTTTTTTGTTTCACTATGAATATAAGTGTGTAGCCAAAGGTAAGTGAACCACCTAAAGAATAATGGCTGGTCCAGTGGTATATGTATAGCTGCAGTCTTAGGGAACCTGCTGGGATGGACCACATTCGGTTCCTGACTCACCCAATATGGTGCATGTGGCGAAGCCAATGAAATCTGTTTGTGAAAATAAGACAATCACGGTGAAATGAAATTTTACAATAACAAAAAGGCCCCCAGTCGTTCATGAACCAGCGAATGCCTCTGACTTACATTTGTCATTTTTCCAGTTTCTTTTTCTTTAAAGTGTAAGCACTGTGTAGCTAATCAACAACATAAGAGTGGACCCAGCAATATAGCACAACACATAAACAGGCGGGAACTGTCTGCTGGTGAATTGTTATAATGTTTTAATCCAACTACAATATGTATGCTTGGAATAACTAACAGTCAGTAGTAGGCATAGGCCATATTATTAATAATAACTTATTACAATAATTACTTTTGTATGCAACAAATCCATGTTAGAAAGTAACCTGTATGATTTAGGTATGTAACAGTCGTGATTTATTCCAATATTGAGGGCACAAGAAAATGTAAGTACATTAGCCAGTGTCGACATTAAATTTTATCATAGCACCACCTTGTTGGTACTCATTGGAATCCACATTCATTTTCAGAAACTTTGCTCTCTTGACAATATTTGGTATATTTAATAGTTTAGGAGTTAACACATTTGGATTGTTTCACTGGCTGGGAGAGGATGCAAGTGGAAGTAGCAGCTGAGCTGGCTGACACCGGATGGGGCACATTGTAGCTGGTGAAAGAAGGGTGGGGGGGGGGAAGCCTGAACAGGACAGATGGCCGGTATCCTGTTTGCCGTTCGTGCCATGTTGGTTCCGCACAAATTCTAATATTAATTTATATTTAAAATAATGTACCACACTGAGCCGTTTTCAATAGAAATGACTCCCAAAATAAGTTACCAGCTCCAAATGCACAAGGGGCAAGAAAAAACCATGTCCACTAACCAGGACCAGGACCAGGACTATGACACATCGTTCTTGAGCAAAGAAAACACAAAATAGTTTAAATCTCATGTAATAACCAATTCCAGAAGTAATTCTCCTTTACACAAGAGTTACATTCGTTTCCGCAACATGCCATTAAATATCCATGAACACTGATAAAATTACAATTCATATTACAATGCATATAGAATCTCTCATATTATCAATGAACCTGATGTACATACAAGTGCACTTTAATCCTCTCCTTTGACCATCGCCCCCATTTGACTCGTGGGCACCTATGCTTTACCACTCACTCACTGATGCTCCACACGTTTCCTCCCCAAAAATGTGGAGTTATATTCACAAAGTTAAAACCATTTGGGCCCAGAAATCGACCTGTTGCGTCCCGCATGCGGTGTTAAACCAAGCGCAAGCTATCACTCATTACAGTGCCGTCGCTTAAGACTTTGACAGCCCAACTGCCGGTGCACCCCAATTTACACTCACTCGGGAAGGTGACGAGGGAAAATGTCCCCTAAGGGAATTGGTCACTCACCAAAATCCTCGATGAACCTTTCAAGTTAAGGACGCTCACCACTCTCTGAGCAGAAAAGAAAACTTATGTCCTCCTTCAGCACGACAGCGCAAGCTACGCTTGCGTACTTCTCGCCCCCCGGCACATCCATTCTTCTACACGTGAATTACCGCCTACCAAGGCACAAGCCCAGATCCCAGAGCTCGCGATGTGAGCTGCTCAGCTTCCAACCTGAGAATGACTCCCCTCTCTACGCGCCGCGACACCGCGACTCGCACGCCCCCCACTAGCGCCCCTGCCGCCGGCCGGCGGAACTCGACCCCCCTCCCTCTAGGCCCCCCCCTCCATGGCCAGTGGAGCGGAAGGTCCGGTGGGGAAGGGGAGGCTAAGGGCCGTATCTATAAACGTCTTTCGAAAGAGCCGCTAGCAGACATTCATCTGGCAGCTTGCCAACGACTCGCATCCTATAAACGACTTTCGGGAGCTTGTCATTTGAAAGCACTTCCACTTTCGCGTTGGGGGTAAATATTGCAACAAGGCATAGTTTTAATTTGAAAACATGGCAACAAGCCAATCTGAGCAAGTAGTTGAACGTTTCCGGACCAAGTGCAGGAACGCGCCCATGTTTTTATTTATGTTCTTTTGAAATTGTAGTCCGTTACTTTTCTATATTTTGTGACTGGATGCCTTCGTAATGTTGTGCGCTTCTCAAAAGAAACTGATTGCATTCACGCAAGCTGAAAAAATGGTTTTGTTTGAACTTATAAAAAAACACAAACATGTAATTGAAAACAACAAAACGGATGCAGTCACCAACCACCAAAAGAAACTTGCATGGGGAAAAATTACGCTGGAATTTAATGCTCATGACTTCACAAAAAGAGATGAAGCACAGTTGAAAAGGTATGTAATATGTATATACTTTTACGGACTGAACATAAAGAAAATTTTTAGCAGTTTCTTCACGGCCTGTAGCCAAACTGTAAATTTTATCCAGAGTCTGTTATTAGTGTGACAATTGTATTGCTTCACTTGATTCTAGTATGGCTAGGCCCTCATTGAGTTTGAATGTTAAGAAGTACATGTATTTTACTTTAAAACTGAAATTATTAAACTGTTTTTTTTTCATACAGTTTTCTGATTGTTTGCTCACTAATGTCAGAAAAAGATTGTAAATATTTACAAGGATTATTTCATAAAATTATGGTAGGTGTTATAATTTCACGGCATTTTCATGTATGAGAATAATTGTACTATGTTGTTGGGTATGTTGGCTCTTTCACAGTTATGTTGTAATAACTAAAAAATTATGTTTACAGGTGTTGGGAGAAAACAAAGACAATTGCAAAGAAGCATGTGCAAGCTGAGAGACAACATGCAATGAAAACTGGTGGCGGCAGTGCCTTTGTTTCGAAACCTGAGATACAGGAAGTAGTTACATTGGTTTCATCTGTGCAACCGTACTTCGATTTAGAAGTAGTTAGTCCCTGGGACAGTAACGCACTCCACCTTGAAAATGCTAAAAGTACCGCCAGTTCAGCAGGGCAGCAACTTGTAATGGACACATCTGTTGAAACTGTTGATACTACTGGGGTAATGTCATTTCCAGCCACTGATGATATTGATGATCCAGATTCCCCAATCTCACCCCCAATTTGTGAGTTGCCAATGAATCCTCAAAATAATATGGCAACTGAGAACACTACAACACGCAGTAAGTACTTATTTGTAAAATGTGAATATATATATCGCATGGTAGGTATTGTAAGTTTACGTAATGTAACGTAGCATAACATAACCTAACGGAAGGTAATAAAAATTTATCTGGAAATGAATTTAGAGGTTACCTGTTGTTAGGTTAGGTTACAGTAGATTATGTTAGGTTGTGTACGAGAATTGTACGCCTGTGTACATCATTTACGCATGTTTTACATTAGCTTATTACAATTTTGTGTGTCTGTAAGGCCACAATGTCATTTTTGTAGCCCATAGCGTATATAATTTGACACGATGAAGGATAAAAATATTGAATTGAAACATGTTACTTTTTATAAAGTAATGAAATTATACAGCTTTTACATATTTTTTATTTATTTAAGTGGATTATCTATCCTTAAAATTCGCCGCAAGAATCAGACGTGTAATTTTGTCTTGTTAACTGTTTATGTTTTTTTTTTAATTGCGATACAAAGTGATATTTTTTCTGAGTGCACAGCAGCTATCAAAAAGCTTTGTGTTCAAATAATATTGGTTCATAAGTAATACTAACGCTAGGGAATGTCGTGGTTATAACTTGTAACTGTAAGATTTTACGACAGCGCTAATCTCTCTGTGGTATTTATACGACGCAATCTTCTGACCCCATCGTACAATTGGTTGTATTAGTAGGCTAGTCAAAATTACTAAAAGTTGACGATTGCGTGAAGTTAGCTTATTTACTACGTTTTTAATAACCTAGTATTGCATTTCCAGGGTATTGGCCCAATTGATAATGCATTTATTGGAATAACATCAGTTTACAGTTGTAGACAATGCAAAGTTAATTTGTTGCGTTAACTATGTTTAACATTAACATGTACGCGTTACATCAGTTGTTCCGTGAACACTTGCAGCTTATTACAAATGACAAATTTCTT
>PNEQ01089922.1:0-24693 GCA_003012365.1 Medauroidea extradentata
GCTTGTAAACTCCCCACCCTCCACCAACTACCCCAAACCACCTCCCTTCCTTCGTTTTCGTAGCTATTCACCCCACCTCCCCAAAGAAAACCTGTCTAGCAGGGACTCGGAGAGGCCGCTTTACACGATGGTGCTACAAGACTTGCAGAGCCCTCATGCGGCAGAGAAACACAACTGCGGCCTCGGAGCCCCCCGTTAAGTCGATGATCTGACCACAGCCTGGAGGAAATTGCAACACAAGAAGCTTCTCACTTCACCAGGATAATTTAATGAACTTCTAAAAACGGTGTGGGTAGAGGTGGGAATACGAAAAATCCTGTGGTGCACATGGTAATAGAGATTATCTTTACCGGCATTACATATGCGTGAAAGTGAGCTGATAATGGCTGGGGATGGGGAGTGTTTCGGGTTGGATGTCCGCAAGATATTTTTCTGCCAAGGGGGTGAGGATATAGATTGAAATTTCCCGGTAAACGTGTTTGCAAGTTGTTTCCCACGGTGATGTTTGGAAGGTATGTGGGAGAGGGTAGTGATCTGCCGGCCGTGAGACAAGCAGGTAATTCTAGCTGTCACTGCCTTGTTATCTACGAAGAGTAAGATTTCACTTTATTATAAAGAAATGAGGGTAGACAAACTGTGTAAGGTACAAGGAGTATGTAAGGGTTTATAAGAGATGGCACTGCCAGGTTAACCAGCCTTCCTTATTTACGGCCCGATCTCGTTGTCGTAAACGATTGTGTATTACCAACCACGCAACAGAAAACATACATATTCTGTCGAGGGAAATTTTGTGTTTGTATCCACAGTGATGCATAGTCGTGATGAACTTTTTAAATATTTAATTAGCCTATAATGTTGTTAGATGAGTGTTTTGTATTAATTAATTTTATTTATTTATTTTTTATTTATTTCAAGCGGTGAGGTTCTTGATATGGTTAAATTGTGTGCACTCATAACCTGTAACTTTAAGGTTATATACGAGTAAATCTGATATTTTTATTATAGTACTGTTCATAAATAGTACGTAATATTAGGTACAGTCGAAGTCATTATTATTATTATTATTCAAACAACTGGCAGCATGTGGGACACAACACACTACCACTCTTATTAGGTTAACATCAGTCGTAAAAACATTTTAAAGCGAAACGAAACACAGGTCATGAAGCCACATATAACTGGTACAATAAAAACCTAGTCCTAGGCAAAATAGAATGCATCTGGAACTTTAAAACTAAAAGGTCTAACTAAAACGTCCTTTTGCACTGCGAGGACCGGAATGAACGGACTTCAGAATATGCTTCTACGACCATGTATAAAGATAAAAATACTTTTGTTTCTTATTTTCCAGACGTTCCTCGGAGTAAATGTGTGAGAGTGGGTTGAAAGTTCAGCGAGTTGCCACTTGGCAGTGTTCGTGTAGATTAATGTATACACAGACGTTGGAACCATGGGGTGATACCGAGGTCCGTTTTACATTGATCTATACACGCGTTATGTTGTTTGGCGCTTTACCCAAGGACCGTATAGTCAATGATCTTGTACTACCAGTAGGTGTACTCCGAGGTCCATTATACATGGATCCATACATGCGTTCTGTTGTTTGGCACTGTACCAGAGGACTGGCTGAGGTCCATTATACACGGATCTATACACGCGTTCTGTTGTTTGGCATATTACCAGAGGACTCACTAGTTAATAACCTTGTAATACCAGTAGGTGTACTCCGAGGTCCATTATACACGGAATAAACATACAATCTGCCTGAAAGTGTCAAATCCGTAGTCTGGCCCAGTAATGTGATTATTATATGGTTAAGGGTACTGCAAAGACTACACAGCCTTCTTGCACAGTATTTTAAGCAGTACTACAAGAACAAATTACCATAAGCACTTGATCTAAACAAAGCTATATAAATTTTATTCAAATAATAAAGTTTCGGCTTTAAACTCCGCTATAATTATTAGAAAATAACTATATTTCGTCCCATTTCCTACGTTGTTTCACAAATTTATTTTTTGTCAACATTATGTTAGTGCTTTATGTTAGCGGTAAGAGCACATTATTATCTTATTTGCCACTTTACTATCCGAAACACCAATTATTACTCATTTACAATTATGAAAATTTACATCAGAGAAACATGAAAAGTATGGTATGGAAATGAAAAACAAATACCTAAAAGGTAATATCAGATACACTGGATGTTGGCAGCAATATGAAAGTAAATAAAGGAGATTTTTTAAAACACAAGAAACGTACATTTATATGTATATATATATATATATTTTTTTTTTTTTGAACTATGTAATAGTAGAATAATTTTTACCTTTAATGTGTAAAAACATATTTTTAAAGAAAATTTTTTAAGATAAACACTGCACTAAGGAAGTCTTCATCTTCCGCTCTATGTCCAGGTATTATTTTATGTATGTTGCGATGAGTAAACGGATATTCAAGTTTTAACTGCTCGGGATTTTAACTTGTACCAGTAATATGCAAGTCAGAACGCTAGTAGTAAGATAAGTAAGATATCTGAGAAGCGCAAAAAGAGCATAACTACAGTGCAATGTTGCCACATTTCGCACGTAAATGTCATAGTAAAACATTTAGACACTAGCATTTTCGTTTCCAATTTAGTCCAGGATTTGCGTTGTGTGTTTTATTAGGCATTCATTTCTGGATATCATGTAAATGTACACAATCCAGTCATATTCCAATTCAGCCGGTAAGGACACTTAAGTGGCTTCGTATCTTCCTTTAAAAGATACATCGCGGATGTGACGTCGTTCAAGGGCTATTTCAATTCAAACAAACAACGGGCACGAATGCACCCTTAAATGTCACCTTTAGCTAAAAGTATGTGCGACGTCCCTTTGCGCACTTGCTACGATTTCCGACAACGACTATTCTAACAGTTAACGTGATTTCTTTATGAGATGTGATAGTACGACAACTGTAGAGCAATGTAGAATGAAAAATTAACCAAAGAAATGTGTTCATGTTTCATGCTTTTCTAATCTTTGTAAAGATATTTGCATAATCGTTCCCTTTGCATTTCCTGAAAACAAAACTAAATAGTAAACAAAATATTAGTTTGTACAAGCATAGTTAAAAATATGTGTGAATGTGTAAATGGTATTTTTTACAGTTTCCTTTGGTCCTAGTTTCTTCCTGTCATTTGATTCATTTTACAGGTAATAATCTTTAACTCAGTGTAGGTTATTATTAAACATTTTGCTCATGTTCTTTCACAACAGTATAAAGTTATAGTCCTATCACATAAAGTATTTTTTATGTTCGTTTAATGGCAGAATTGTTGACATTGTTTATACATTACATTATTTATGTGAATGATAACTTGTTCGAACTCACTCTGGAGAGGATATTTGGAGGGTTTGCCTTTTGTTTTTGGTAATATTGCAGTTGGAACACCTTGACCGCCAGTTATTGACAGTTTGTCTTGCTGCCCAATGTCGAAACTGGAGAATGTTTATGTCACGATGTTGCTCATTGTAACTGTATATTGGTTATGAAGCAGAAGTGTTGGTATAGGTGATTCGATATATTATTATGGTTATGAAGCAGAAATAGTGGTATGGGTGATTCGGTATAAACTGAGCACTTAGACAAGCACTGCTAAATTTATATTTTCAGCCAATTGGTATCTTTCTACGCGTAACGGCTAACGAACGGAAATATCTACCCTACCTGGACACATCACTTGATGTTGGCGCATGTAGGATAACTTGTGCAGCCGGGATGTACGTATATAGTTTGATAAGAAATTTTTTATTAGTTATATAAAGTACAATTATATCAATTTCGGTTGATTTTGTTTTTGTATTGTTTTTAAATAGGAAAATGCACAGAAGTATAATGCGTAATTTCGCTACCAACTATACAATAGTTTTTGTTGAATTATTTGCATCAACTGCTAGTGATATTTTTTAAAGGTTAAGTTTGTAGTACTCATTTTATCCCGAACAACCCATAGGCATGAATTACGAATGCTAAAGAAAGAATGTGAAAGAAGTTAACAGTTTTATTTAGTTAAATATTCTTTTCAGAGCTATGAGATATACTATTTTTTTTTTTTTTTTGCTTATTGTCATATGGCGGCGATTTGGGATTTTGCATTTAATAACTGCTAATTTGTAGCCTTCAGTAGTTTACATAATGCGAAGCACCAAAATAAGTCACAGATTGTATGCACAAAATCGGGTTATGTGGTCATTTTGTTAACAAAAAGTGCCTCATGGTGGGTAAATACACGGATACATATACGCCTTGAAGAAGTCAAGGACTCGTGATGAATTATTGGAAACAAAGGGCTGAATGGCAAGTGAACAATGACACACTAAAACGAATTGGATCACAGCACGTGATTCATGTCAGTGACAAATTTAAACATTCTCTAATTAAATTGGGTTGCACAAAAACTAAAATTTTTACTACAATTCCAATCAAAACTAAATTGCCGTAAAACTTTTTTTATGCTGCATTTTCCCTCTATTTTGTTGCATTTAGAGATTTACTTTAGAGGCCTCACTGCGAATTATAAGCAACGTGTAACTGAACATTCTTATTTAAATAAAACCAAGAAAACAATCGTTGCCATTTTTAGAAGGCTGTACATTCATTCGTCATCCGTCAAATGTATAAGCTTGCCAAGCTTTCGATGGATGGATGAATGTAAATATTGAAATTTTCTAATTAGTTGTAGGTCATGTGACTGATGACTGGATGTGACAGATGATTGTGTCTCCAGCTTGACACATGTACTTGTTCTGTTTACTTGTAGACTCAACTTAAGTTATAAAAATAACTGGTCGTCTCGCCTCAACAGGCAGGCATTTCACAGTTCCGTTAGGTTCACTTGTCTTCTTCCCTCCCCAACATGATGGGCTTCGGTCACAGCTGTTAGTGGTCTGACCTTTAAAGTTACTGAATACTCTCTAATTTCCAATGAACGCTAAAATATTTAAGTGTTGTATTTTAATTTGCGACGATCTCTGGCACGTAACACAGACGGTATGTAGAACAAAATAAAATAAAAAAAAAGACTTGTCCACATTTTTACAATTAGTGAAACATGGTTACGTCAGGCAGTATCTAAAGCAGTAATTGGAATAATAGAATACACATTCATGAGAAGAGAATAGACATATGTGGCCGAAGCGGTAGAGGTGTCGTCATCCATGTTCGTAACAGTCTGAGAATAGTTATGGGCTGAAGTGCATGAGTGACCAAATAGCAGAATCAGTGATGTACAAGCCTTTAAAATTGTTGTATCGGGAGCGTGAACATTTCAAACCTTATTTAGAAAATCCGCTGGTATTTTACAGAAATATTGTTTGCTAAGGACATTAAAATATATATCCACCGAAAATAGCAGCGACTGATGCAAAGTACTTTCCTCCGATATTTTAATGTAATGTTTTAATTAAATAATGTCTGACCTGACTAGATTAACACCACGTACAAAAGAAATGGGTTACTAATGGTAGTAATAAATTAAGCCCAGGTAACATGAGTAAAGTAACATGACTTACTTGTCCACCCACCACATCCTTGTTTGCATTGGTTATGGTTACGTAACTTCTACTTATATACCAAACATATTTTCAAGATGTAGTTGTAGACAAATAAGCCTTAATCTATTCTTACAACAGCTAAAAAAATATTAATATAGTTGGTACAACCAACTGTTAAGAGTATGAGAATTGATAGGAAATGCAGGTTGTAAATACCAGTAATTCGCATACTTCACACACATGTACCACTTAAAGTGGTACAAAAAAAAAAGATAATTCTTGGATCACATTGAATTATATTAACTGTCAGTCAAAGGGGTGGGGCCATAAAATTGTACAGAAACACTCAACAGGATGCCTACTTTATTAGTTATAAAACACAATGTAACTGTGAAATATATTATCCGTTGAGCTAAGTTAGTCATGAGCAATATGGCATGAATTTTTTCCCACTTCAAAACCAAATCAACCGAACAAATAAACATTACAGCCAATCTTACAACACCCAAAGCAGTAAATATTTTGTACATTGCAGCAAAATATCACGGCTATCGACTCAAAATGAAAACAAATTAGGCTACAAAGATATCGTAATTAACATGGTTCTCGTTTTCAAACCTTATCTCAGAGTAATGAATACAAAGTTATTCATTTGGTTAGTACACGTGTCCGGAACAAACAAGATTGGTATAAATATGACATATGTTTACACAATACTGTGTACCATGAAAAACTGACAAAAATACAGAATAAACTGCTTAGTGTAATGTGAAACATTTCAACTAGCTAAAATAAAATTTATCGCGTTAGTTAATCTCCCAGTATAACTAAAGGAATCTTAGGTACAATATTCTGTAACCTCTAAATTTCTTGGTAAAACCATTAACAAGCAATTATCAAGCGACTTAGTTGTGAATGATTTGTATTACAAAATTATAATTGGTGGAACCAGAGGAATTTTCTCAGTTTGAATAAGTTTCTAAATTTTTCTCGGGATAATCTGTTATTTTGTCAATGTTGAATGATAAAAAGTGACAAAATAACTTACTAAGGTAGAAAATTGAAGTGGTGTGTGTATTTCACAATTAAATCAGTGCAAATTCTACTACTCAATCTGTAATTTGACAAATCCAGATGTTAATATGTCATGTAATAATTTGCAAGTGATCTTATTTAGATGAAATAAATAGCGTACTACAATTTCTGAGGCAGACGTGCTAACAATTTCGGCCTCCTTATGTTTCAAAGTGATTTTAGTGTTTTGACAAATTATTCTTAACTATACAGTTATATTTACAGTAGGTCTACATATAAATAAGTATTTTTGTTGTTCGGTTGTTGTGATAGTTGAGCTTTAGTAATATACAGTTTTGCTCTCTTGCTGGCCCTGCAGTTAAGAGGCTTTGCTATATTCACAATTTTCTAACAAACAGTATATTATTAAGGACACAATGAACAAAAGTAACAAACGTCACCGGTAAACAGAAATAAAAAGATAATTTAAAGGCAACGCTTTTTACAGCCGTATGTTCACTGTTGACTTGTGGTTAGTTGTGTTAGAGTGACGTGCTGAAGATCGTGAGGCTAATACTGGCATGTTTTTCGTAATATTTTAATTTTGGTGCATATTTTTCTTGATATTGTAACATAACCTAGCTAAAGTAGAATTGAATTCAATGTAAAATTATGCATTTTTGTAGGCCTACAATAAATAACGATCCATTACTGTTCCAACTAGTAAAAATTTCTTGTTTTAATCTGGGAGTTGTTTCGCAGATGCACGCTGTATATTTCGACATACCCAATGGATCAGTTTCAACAACTGTAATTGCAGATCTTTTTCAAGATGTGTGTATTGTTCAGTGGTGATCAGATGTGAGATTTTTTTGTCACAGTCTGATTTATCTAGTACCACAGTAGCTCGACACTTGTCTGCCAGAAGGATAACGATGTCAGGGTCGGATTTCAGAGTTTTTATGGCTTTGGGTTCATCGGAACAGATATTTGGTTTTGGTCAGCCAGCTGAGGTAATTGCTGTGCGCACAGTCTGGAGAAATTGGTCCTGTTTTAGCAGCAGGGAGCTTGAACATTGTGCTCTTGACAGATGAAACTATGTCAAATACTGGAATGTGTCGTGGAGCAATGCATAAATTAAGGCCTTTTTGCATAACACTTTCCTCGCAGTTAGTTTCTTGAGGATTCATTAATGACTGTGTTAATACTTTTTGGTGCGGAGTGGGTTTGGTGTTCACGGTACTGCACAGCTTGGAAAATTTATCTTTTTACCTTTCTTTTCACCTATCAAATTTTTTCTGGACGAGATTCGTGATAGACTGATATATGCAATTAAAATCTTTTGTACTGATGATGGATTGTTTTCAAGCTGTATTGCCGATATTTCAATTTTTAGTTGTGATTTTTGACAGTGATAGGCAGAAATTCTTTAATTCAGCAGCTATTGGCTCGCTTTCAAGGCAATTTTTTGAGCCTGTTTGCTGATTTGACAGCAAGATCCCTTCGGAATTACACCCTCATTGCTGCATTTGCAGAGAAAAGTCAAATTGTTGGATCATTGTGATAGATCAACCATTTTGTTTTCCCGTTTCCTTAGAGTAATATGCATACCGGCTCCATACCGGGCATTGATATGATCTTTGAATTTAGTTTTTGTCTCTTTGTTGTGTCGTTTTGTTTATTTTCTGTTTCGTGTCTGATATCTACTGTGTTTTTTGTTTCGTCTCATCATTGTGTTGCGTGTTACTTGGTTTTTTGCTTTTTGGTTTTTATTTGTTTTTATTTTCATTTATGATCTGTCCCTTGTTTTACTTGACCCAATTCCATTTTGGAATTTCATGTTGTGTATGTATCTTGCCGACTAAAGCATACTCTGCTTATTTATGGTTTTCTATTATTTGGTTGATTTTCTTTTACAGATATTCATTTGCTTGAATATGTCCAAGAAACTAAATCCTGTCATTAGATAACAGTAGCGTGATTTCCGGTCACCTTCACTTATCCCGTTCCTTTTTGTTTTCATTATGTTTCTCTGAATCTGTTAAGAAAAGGGCATATGTTAATTTGAATCATTTTGTTCAGAATCACCAGTACTATCACCCATCAAAGCATGTACCTTTCCTCCCGACTCACCCTGTATTGTTGTGAAAGACTTGAGGTTTATGCCTATTCAGGCTGCTAAACAGTGTGCATACCTTTAGCAGATAGAAGTTTATTCAAATATTTCTTAGTGTGCATGATTGGTAACTGCATAATAATAGTGTTTAAGAAGCATAATACATACCGTAAGCGGAGGTGATTTTGGGACACTGTTGTACTATTTTAATTTTCCGTAACTGTCCACTGTGAGTAAATATTAATTAAAAATCACGTGGATATTTATTATTCAGAATTAATTACACGTAAATTTATTTACCTCATATGCATAAAATATTTTTTTGTAAAGTCCAAAAATGATCCCATGTATGGTAAAGTCACCTCCGCGTATAGTATATGCAACAGTTTTTAAGTTTTAGATCCTCAGTCAACATCTATACATGCCTTTATAACATAATAACATAAAAAATAGTGAAAATGGGCATTTTCATTGCCTTTTTTCATTGTAAACATCTGAATGCATAATGAATAAAGTGATAGTGGCATATACAGCACACCTTTAGCTTTAATATTTTATCAAAAAATTATGTCTGACAGAGACAATTTTCGATGGGAAGACTGTGCATCAGCTAAGTGACTTGCATTTAGAGGCTAAAATGAGGTGTGATGTGTTTCAACCCAGATGGTCAGCCGAATAACTTTAAAATTGTGTTTTTGAAAGTATCTAAAATTGTGTTGTTTCTGAAAAAATAAAATTATGGCCATGCTTGGGAATGAAAATTAAGATAAATTTAGAATCGGGGAGATAAAAAAATGTATTTGTAAACTGTACACTTAGAAATGCATTGCATTCTTTGGTATGGATGTTGATTGTTTTAATTACAAAGTGTTACTTAACCTTTTTTTTTCACTTACGTACAGTGGAGCATCCTGTAATTCTCTAATCTGTTATCTGAAACTTCTATTATCGATATATAATCTGATGCACAGAAAAATATGCAGAGCTCGGCGAAACATTAAATTCCATTTGTCTGTTGCGGCGCGGTTCCCGCTCAGTCCAGATGACGCATGCAGACAGAACACTTGACACTAATGGTTGACGAGGGTTGTGGAGATGCAGAGTGTTTGTCTCGGTTAGTCTCTTTTAAAACGTAGTAAGGGTGCAGTACGCTACTATCTACACATAGTCTACTGCACATAAACATGCTGGTGTTGGCAACGAGTCAAATGGTAGCAAACAAATGAAGTTCTATCCATAAAAAAGAAGGTAGAGATACTGAAAAATAAGAATACGAGCGCATGTTACAGTTAATTTTATGTCTGCATGATTAGTGACACAAAGAAAATAATCAGCATTGTAAATTTTATTCCGACAGTGATACAATGAAAGAAATGGAACACAGAAAAACAATGCATGTAATGTGCGCCGCTAAACCTGCATGCTTGAGGCTGAGAAGCGACAGAGTTATAAGAGCGACCTTGAAGTGAACATCAAATGCCGCATTGCCATGAGCCAAGCACTAAGCTAAGGTGCAGTATTCCTTCTGATCCATTTTTAATATGGGATACTAAGCAGTGACAATATAATTTTATTGGTGTTAAAACGGTAGCTAGCTAATTTAAGAACAATTTTGTGTCAAATTTTCATACATCTGGTTAGTAAAGCAACCTGAAAAGGCAGATTGTAGCTATATGGGAGAGTTTTGAAACAGTATTTTTAATGAGTATGTTGGTTTAGCAGTGATAGTTTGACCAAAGTGTTTTTCTTTTCATACATTGGTACAATGGTCACGTGCGGAGTAGTTTCGTAAAGAAAAATATTTAAGAACACGTTTAAACACTCTTAAAGGGCGTGGTAGATAGCACCATTAAAGAAAAGTGACGATCGTCCTGGCCATTTCGGATACAGGATGCTCCACTGTACCAGTAGTCACATGCCATATTTAAAAAAAAAGTTGTGTAGTGGCATTTGCGATTATCAGCTTTGTCCCAGTTCTGATTGATTCTATCTAATAGACAATACTGATTATAATAATTTACCTAAAGTATTTTTCAACTGTTCAAAAATTCACTGTGCATGTTATTTTTTGTTTGTATTACTGTTTTTTTTAGGATGCTGTTCGTTGCCTGTTAACTGATTACTTGGCAAAGTTTTCTAATATTGACTGTAGCTTCATCAATTGTGGTCCTGTTTTAAATTGGCTTGAACTAGACAATAGAGGCCGCAGACTACTAGTGCCTGATGGTGACAACTGCCCCATTAACACTCCTGCTGTAGCCGCTGCATACTCTATCAAGCGATACACAGCGCAGGCTGGGGATGAAATATCATTTGAGGTAATTTGTAGTATACCTCATTTGTACTACAGTATAAGAAACTTATAAATACTGTTTTATTTTGTATGTTAATATAGAAGTCTTTATTTTATATAAAACATGTTTAATGTAAAATGAATTTGCAGAATTACTTAGACTTTTGATAGTAAAAAAAATTAAGTGAAATTTTCTTTGTGTAGCTTGTATTCTTAGAACATGTGTATTTTGTATGCAAGAACCATTAAATTTTATCAGATTCCATTTACTGAAATTATTAATTTTTTAATTAGTTAAATAATTAATGGGGGCAGAATTATATTGTTCCTGTTTGAGTATTTTAGAAATTGTAAACTGTAATGTGCAATTTTTTGACAGGTTAAGTGCTTCTAGTACTTACTATTTCCTGGAAATCTCACATACATTGTACCACTTTACATACGGTCACATAAACATTGCTAATGTTTGATTAGAAATTTTGTAATTTATGTAATCATCAATTCAGGATAACGTTGTTTGCAAGGTTCCTTGCACCTCTTTGGTTATCTTTGGTTTAACCAAAACACCATACATAAATATGTAGAGGATTGTACAGTAGTGTTACATTTTATTTGTGCTACGTGGTGTAGGATACTTGTGCGTCATCCCGTGATATCATACAATACGAGAGAGACTTGTTGCTTTCAACGCACCCACCCAGGTATGCTAGCATGATACAGCAGTTTCCCCTTCCTATCTGTAGAGCTCTTTGTTTTTCAGGTCTTTCAGTTGCTGTGATAACATTACATTGAGTACAGTTTTGTTACTGTTGCAGGGTTCCCACTTGCCCAATATTTCTTATATTTCCTATTTTTCTAGCATGTGCCTTATATTGTCCTGTATTTCCCATATGGTCCTTCATTTCCTGTATTTTTAGTGTGTCCTATATTTAATTCACAAGATCCCAACAAAGTGAATCTGAGAGATAAGTAACATGCTCCAGCTTGCCGTAACTCCTAAGCTGTTTTAGAATTTTTTGCCTGTTATTTTCAGTGTTAGTATTTTATTGTTATTTTCATGCTTTCTTTTCTGTTTCCCTTTTCTCTTCTATGTCTTAACCAGTATATTTATCAGGAACTATTTTTTTTTATTTTCATTCCATGTGAAATTTTGCTTTCTATTCAATTATACTTTATAATGTTTCGGATGTAAAGAAAGGAATTATACTTGTGTATCTGTATTGCAGTGTTGTTGAACTATATATTGGTGTGAAATGCCTTGTAATACATCATTTTGAGACATGTATTTAACAGAGAAGGCTGGAAATGGACACACAATTAGATCATGGTGTGTTAAGGACAGGGAAAGTAATTTCAAAGTTCAGTTTTTTTTCTTTGTAAAACTGTGTTTGTTTACTATTGGGAACTCTACAAAACTGTAAGCAAACACAAGTCAGTTTCATTTTCAACACAATCATAAAATCAAGCAAAATTCACTTTTGGTGTTTCTTCAAGTGGTCTAAAGTCTGTAGCAAATCTGTCACGGGCTTAGACCATGTTTTCATTTTGGTGTAGCGTTTGGCAGAGTCTTAGGTTCTTAACTCGAGGAAAAATAAAGTCAGTGGGGTGTCATATACATGCAAGTGAATAGAGGTGAAATAATGCAGATTTTTGTGCTATACTGCCATTTATTCTTTATAGTATCCAATGAACATATGTATATTTCATACTGCCTGTTGTTGAGTTGGCAAACTATTTAAATATCAGGCCCGATACTATTCGTCTCTCCCAGAGTGAACTAAGGGTACAATGGCGGTAGATTATTCCCCTGGCTCAAATCTTCTGGGGGAAGACATACTGCATCCATCTTCAACCATCGGGAGATAACATCAGAAGGAAGGGCGAATCCTTTAAATTTGCACAACAATGAAAATTTGGACGTGCACTCCAGAAAGGTGTCAAAGACCTAGGTGCATGGTGAATGCAGTTCCCAGAACATGCATGCTCGTGAAGCCAAGGACCCAATAAAGTAAAAATAATAGAGTGAGGTAGCTTAAAAAAAAAATATTACATTTAAAATAAAAATTAAAATCACAAAATTTTAAAAATATTTTCCCGGCGAGGTTAAAATTGTAAATAATTATATTGTCAATCATTTAAAGTCCAGTTAGTAATAAAAATATTAGAATACAAACATAGAATAAAGAGAATAGGTATATAGGCAAAATTTACTGTAATTCCATTATACAACTAAATTCAAAAGGCTACTCTTTAATGAGTATTTTTCCATTAATTGAAGGGAAAGGACCTGGAGCTCTGTTGATCTGTCATTAACTAACCAAATGTTTATTTTCAATTTTGAAATAATTTTTGTGTTTATATGTTTAGGCATTTAGTATTTAAATTTTTTTTTATTTTTCATTTTGTTACTTGGGTTCTGTGCTTAAGCACAATATACTTTTTCTGGTTATATTTTTTTAAAAAGCTAAATTTACTATGGCAGTAATTTCTTCATGTGCTGGTTTACTTTCTTATTAGTAGTCTTCATTCTGTTTTCGAAGCATTTCTTCCTTGCATAAGAATATTAACATTGCATTTCGAATTGGTGATTCTAAATATTACCTAGGAACTTTAAAACTTTGAGTTCTGAAAAGTTTACTTACCCACATCATGGTTTGCAGCAGGATAAGCATGTCCTTGAGCAGTTTTGTGTATGGTAAACACCAGTGGACAACAACTACTATGCAGCAATATGGTTATGTTAGAAGTTGATAAGACTGTTATTAGTCAGCCAAATTGTTTAGTAATAATTAAAACTGTGGTGATTTGTTTTTCACCAGAATCCTAGTGAGTATTTGGTTCATTTCAATGCTAGATCTTTGAATATGGGGATGTATTCTTAGGTTGTAGAGTAGTGTAGCACATACAGTCGGCTCGCCTTATCCGCGGTATTTCGTTCCAGAAAATCCACGGATAATGAAAACTGCATATATTCAAATCTCCTTAATAACCTACATAAACCACCATATGCATTTCATGTAAAAATATTTAACCCGTAAATCCACGTACTACTATATTTGTGTGAGGTACATATCTTTAATACGTTCATAAAGTGTCAGACAACATTTAAATATAGTAAAAATGCTACGTCACGTGTGCAATGCAGCACGTTAGATACAGCAGCAATCACACTGCGAGCTGCGAGGACGCGAAGACTTGGCAACAGCGTGCCGCGAGCCAGGTGGTCTGGCTGATGTCGCAACACGGCACAGCCTGATGCGCCACGCTATCTCTCCACCCTACACTGCCAAGAACGTGCGCTGTGCGAAGAAGGAGTGTTGCCACAAGAGTTGATAGAATTATATTTGATTACACTATTTCTCGCTTGTAATGCTTACTTTATTTGTTTCAACCAAACATATAAATTAACTGTGCAACAAGCACAACTATGACTACATAGGTGTGAATATTTTTAAATTGTCTGTAAATATTTTCTGCCTAAATGATATGCATATAAATTATGGAAAAGTATGGATTGCAAACATAAAATATTTTTACCACAATTAAGTGAGGTCTTCGCTGGTGTCGAATTTCCACCTTTGACGCGTGGGAACAGCGTAGCGATACGAGCCAGTGTCCCACGCTTAACGAGAAGCATATCGCCTCTATTCACAGCGCGCCAAACTGACGTGCAAAGTTTTTCTTGTTTTTTTCCTACAGGACTACATACCGCATCCATCTTCAACCATCGGGGGATAACATCAGAAGGAAGGGCGAATCCAATAAATTTTGCACAACAATGAAAATTTGGACGTGTAGTCCAGAGAGGTGTCAATGACCTAGGTGCATGGTAAATGCAGTTCCCAGAACATGCATACTCGTGAAGCCAAGGACCCAATAAAGTAAAAATAATAGAGTGAGGTAGCTTAAATAAAAAAAAAATATTACATTTAAAATAAAATTAAAATTACAGAATTTTAACAATATTGTCCAGACAAGGTATAAAATTGTAAATAATTATATTGTCAATCATTTAAAGTCCAGTTAGTTTACAACTTTGGGCGTAGAGGTAATATAGTACGTGTGCCGGCCGACATAGCTCGTAGCGCCTCATAGATTTTCACTTTGCACGTACAAACACATCCTTCACCAGGCGGCTGCCTTAAGGATGTTAGCAGTTTAATTTTTAATACGGCATCACTGATTACACTAAAATAGATTTAGCATGATTTTTTTCCCACACACAAAAAAATTTAAACCTGTGTAAACATCGATAAGGACAAAATTTTAGCAGTTTTCATGTTAATACAGCACCACTGATTACACTAAACTTAACTTGGTGCAATTTTTTCTGCCGTTTTTGGTGCAGTGCTAACATTGGATTTTTTTTGTCGTGCTTTATTTTGTGATGTACAAATGATACACTAGTTTTTCCCCCCATACCTGCGGACAATTTTTGCAACAGACGTATTGTCTTTTGTCAAACGTAGCATTTCAATTTTTTCAGTCAAACTAAGAACTTAGCGATCCCTCTTCGGTTTTGAAGGATCACTACAGTATTTATTTTTAGGAAACATTACGCTGCAGGCCACGAAATCATGCATAATTGTACACTGTACATGCACTTTAAGGCGGTGCCCTATGTGTAGGCGGCAAGCGGGCAAACAAGACAATGTAATTAAATACCCGTGTGTGTTCTGAATGGAAACAGTTTGCGAGCAGGCAACGTGGCTCATGGGATATATAAAATAATTTGGTTTTGAAAGCGTGCGGCAAACGACAAGATGTATGCGAGTGAAGTACCGCCAGCGCCCGCACATTCGACACAGCATCGGTTTTTTTTGCAGCTCCTGCCCATACTGCATCATACTAACGATAAACACAAGCACCTTGCACATTGTGTAATGAAGCAGATAACATGAGCTGACAACACAAGACTAGCTGCTCTCATCCACGGCAAGTGAGGCGCTAGTAGTTTGTACAGCACATAGTGTGCGGCACGTGCAAAAATACAAATTCTTAAAAATTGCATATTTAATTTAAAAATTTTTTTCCTCATTTTCCAACCGTGGTTGGTGAAAACCGCGGATATGTTGGGCCGACTGTACTTTGGTAAAGGTGCCACCCTGAGATATAATTCACCAAACAAATTGACTGTTCTTCACTGCATCTTTTTTAATACAATACAAATTATTTTCACATCTCACAAGTTTATGTGAGAGGGAACAACTAGTGAGTCATTGATCATGACTAATGCTTTCACTAAATATATAAGCCAGGAAAAGATGTTATTATTTTGACTTAAGTTAACTTGATAAAGTGTACCTACGTTCAGTTCCTCGTGAATTAAAATTATTCTCTCTTCTGCCAGTGTGGGTTCTCTTCTCGAACTCAGCCTGTGGCATTACTACCCTGTAGTTGTGCACAATTTATAAAACTTTTTGGAAATGTTCCATCAACTGTACAATAGTCTGACACAGATTTCAGATGAGGAATGTTTAATTTATTTGTACTGGCACATGCAAAGGATATTCACACACACAATAACTAAAATATACAAGAAAGATCACCAGTTTCATATTATGTACCTTCGTGTTCTTGGTGTGACCTTTAAATAGAAATTTGATTGCTGGACAGTGACATTCCTAGGCATTATAACAAACTTCACTAAATGCTATTCTAGAGCTGGGCCAGAAAGTGAAGGGTGGGTGAGACCACAGAAAAATTTTACTTCAGTCTTGTGATCAGGCAGGAGTAACTGTCTATCAGGTGAATTTCATTGGATGGACAGTGTTTTTGATCAAGGTACTTGATTGAGTTGATAAGAGTAGTTTTGTCTTTACGTTTTTTCACCTGCTGTCGATTAAAGTATATTTCCTGTGTAGATTTGAATCCAACGTGTCCATCTAGCAGTGCTGGTGAGCAAAGGATTGCAAACACACAAAACTTATAATCTTTACACATTGTGCTCCAGATAAACCTTGGTGATTGCTGTTGCCCAAAGGAGAGTAAGCATTTGATGTTTGAGTTGGATAATATCTATTTCTCTTCTCATTAATTTTTTTAAAAATTTTTTTTTAGTAAATTTTACATATCAAGCTAAAATCATTTCCACTATCACAACCCCTCCTCATATCCACTTTTTGAGAAGGTGTTCAGTATTGTCATTTAATTTTTTCCCTTAATAATCAATGATAGTTATTATAAGCTTGCTAAATATTAGTATAGTTTTCCATATTTTTAAAAATAAATATGTTTGAAAATGGTTTTAAAATGTGTTTTTGCTCCCAGCATTATTGTTATTGTTTATTATTATTATTATTGTTATTATTATTATCATCATTATCATTATTATTATTATCATTATCGTTATTATCATTATTATTATTAGTTTATTGCTCATGCAAGAAATATGTTCTCTAATTGGCTCGTACGCATATCTAGGTTTTATCAGTGAAATCTGCTCTTTGGTGAATTTTCATCGTATGAACCAAAATGCTGACATGTGTTCATTATGTTGTAAGCCCTTTTATGGCAAACAAAAGTTCATTAAATGTGCGGGAAGTTGTAGTGGGTGTTTGCACACACAATGAGTTTCTCGACTAGAATTCAATGCCAGTAAAGATAATTACAAGTGTGCAGCGGGCCAGGATACTGCAATATTTCTCGATTTTTCACAGAAAATAAGAAATTAAGTCCAGTAAATCTGAAAAGGCAGTTTTTAATTGTATTGAAATTATCCTCGAGCTACATAGGTGACCTCCGATATAAAATACAAGCAAGTCAATAGACATGTCTAGCCAACTGGTGAATAGTCAGATTAAATCTATGTTCGAGGTTTTGCGTGATAAAATTTATGTCCTGTCGAGCCAAGTTGGTAATCTCAAGAAAGAAAAAAGCTTCGTGGAACACTTGAACAATACGGGAGCAATATGCAGTCATACAACATGACAGTCTTTGTTCATGATCAGCAGAAAACTTTGTCCTTGTCAGCAGCTTACAAGGACGGATTTATTGAAGTACGTTGCCATAAGAAAGGAGCGCCAGATGACAATAGAGCAAACATTGTATAAAACCTAATGCTGAAAGGGTTAAACATTACTGGAATACGATCTTTGTTTCTTACTTTGACCCAGACGTTATATCGTATATAAATCGAACGCTTAAAAAAATTGTTAGATTTTAAACTAGATGACACATTTTTTTGCTTTTTTATGTGGCCGTTGCCAATGCTGACTACGAACAAATTTTTAACACAGGTTTTGGGCCTTCTGTCTGTCTAAATAGTGCATTTTAAAAGCAAGCAGCTGTTTGTACACACAGATGAAAACACCTCCACAAATAACACAGCTTAGCCTACTCAGAATAGTAACTTGAGATCTAATGATAAAAAATAGCAATGATGAATAGTCAATCCGAGGTGGCTGGGGGTTTCCAATTAACAATTAAGTGAGTTAGTTTATGCACAAAGCTAAAGACGGGCATCTTTATTATAAATATGTCAGGAGCCTGCGCACAAAATCTAAGAAATTTCATGAAAATATGTTGGCAAGTAATTCTGTAATATTCAATAATATTTATGATGTTAATGAAATGGTTAATAATTTTGCTACAACAATAACAAACGTAATGAACCATTCGGTCTAGAACTTAAGGATAATATTTTACATGCTTTGGAAATAGATTGGTTGATTCAAAATATGGTTAGTTTGTTATTAAAAGCTTTTTCCTGACCCAAACAGCAGTCAAGTCCTTATAATTCAACGTTATTTTGATAAACATGTCAGTAAATTATGGTAATCTGTAAGCCTCATATAGCACAGTGTGGATTTGTACAGTCCTGGATTTGTTCTGTTACTACGCATGGCAATATTGCGCTGACCTCGAATCTTCCTGTCGGCTTGTGCTCAGCAGTCGAGTTTGAGTGTGTGTGTGTGTGTGTGTGCACATGCCTGTCTCAATAAAGTGGATCTGAACAAAGTGAACAAGGAGAGTGGAGGGTGGGAGTTGCACAGCGTTGTGGCCGCTGGTGGCTGTGCTGTGTCATATGACAGAAAGGAATGAGAAGGGAAAGGATAGGAAGCATAGATACAGTAAAGGGAAAATGGTAAGGGCTGGAAGAGAGAGGTGGGGAGTGCTATACAGTTACACAATGACACACACAGCTTTTCTTGCCATGTGTCTGGAGTAGGTTTTGGGCAAGGAAAAGGAGAGAGGTATTGACTGTCAGCTGCTTCCTGTTTCGTTGCAACGGGGTGGGAGGTATAGGCACTCATCATAAGCCATGAGGAAATTGGATATGAAGAAGAGAGAACAGTGGAAGGAGGGAGCAAGGCGGCTGGTGAGGCTTGAGACTCCATCCGATGAATGACTCCCATAAGAAAGCCAGTTGATAATTTTGTAAACTCTGTCATTAAATATTTTGCGTTGTTTCTTTCATTCATTTATAGTTCTAATGATGGGAATTATTCCGTGTTCTATTAGGTTATATGCTCACGTGGAAATAATATGTTTCACACCATCATGGACGATGCTGATAACACAAATAATTTATTACATTGGGCCACCAGCACATAGAGTCACAAAACATACGCACGCGTAGCAGGTGGCTGGTTTGGTTTTAGAACATTACCTTACCTGAAATGTCAAAAGTTACATCATGCTACAAGTGCCTGTATTATCTCCCACCTTCTCTCTCCCTCTCATACTCACTCTCATGCATGAATCACCAGCAGCTAGGATGCCAGCCAGTGCACTCATGCAAGAACACCATAAAGTACTACAGAGTATCTACCAGCATATGAAACATTATTTTAATATATTTTTGACCCTTAAAATTACTATTACACATCAGTAAATTTTACTTTTAAGGTGTAATAAGGAGAGTTAGTTATACTTTTGACTGTCTTTTCACATATTTTTACTTTGATAAATTGTATCATATTGCAAATAATTGTTGATTGAATATTTCGTAGTTTAATTTTTTTCTTGTTTTGTGTATATGTGTGGGCCTTGATTCCTGCAGCAAATAGTAATGTGTGTGTTTTTGTTGCTATAATAAAAGTGAAACATTTGTTTATATTGTTCAAGGGATGTGTGGTACATTTAGATAAAGTTTATAGTTGCGTACATATCAGGAAATGCTACCGCAGTCATGTATAGTGCTATATAGAAATGGCTGGCGGACCACAGCAACAGTGCGCAGGCGTGTGATAGGCAGTGACCTTGCAAGTAGCAGCTGAAGCCTGATCTTGCCGATAGCAATCTCAGGGCTTCAGTATGGCGTTGCAGAGCAGCACACTTAGCGTGTAGCAGCTGATCATGTCATCAGCTTCGTGTCTGCCGCCATACATTGCCTTACCACTTGGGCACTCTGAGGCTGGTAGTAGACTGTGCTATTGACCTTTATGCCAGCTAATACAGCAATACCTTTATTATAATCACACCTAACATTGCAAGAAAAACTTTTTTTTACTACATGATTTGAAATTATGTAATTCTAATACAAAAAAAAATTATCCCAAGATTAACGAGGTTTAACTGTATAAATATTGACTGGATTTATTTGCTTGGACGTACTCCATTGCAAAATAAATGACTGTCGAAAGAAAGCTAAAAATAAGACAAGAAAACATCAATAACCAGAGTACGCTTTAGTATTCAGGATACGTACACAACATTAAATTCGAAAACTAGAATCGTGTCAGATAAAACAAGGAATTAACAGAAAATAAATGAAATGGCAAAAATATAAAAAGAAACCTAAGTTGACATGCGACACAACAATAAGATGAAAGAAACACGCAGTAGATATCAGACACTAACAGAAATACAGCAAATGACACAGTGATGAGATGAAAGGAAACACAAAGATATCAAACACAAGCAGAAAAGGAACAAACGACACAAACTATGAGACAAAACAAATCACAGTAGTTTTCCAGACAGTCAGTATTGATAACGTTTCGGGAACTGGAATCTGTTCCCGTCATCAGTTAGGCACACAGGGTTCAGGAACACGAGTGCGACTGATGAGGAGATTGGAAAAACCATGGGTTTACATAGGGTAAAGCCCCTTATCCTGCTCAGCCAATGTGAGACGAGCTGTCTCCTGATTGGTCGCGCAGCATGTATTGACTCTGATTGGTTGTGGTGGGTTGGGTGTTTGTTTTTGTTTTGTGCTGTAAAGTTGTTTCTCTTTTAATCAATGGAATCCACATGTTTTTTAATTCAATACTATGTTGACTGAATATATTGCTATTGCTAATAAAAAGGCTGATTCTTTTATTTTTCTTTTAATTTTGTCAGTTTCCTGTGTTAGTGGCTTAGGGTTTTCCCAAAGGATTTTGTGGCTATTTTCCCTTTCATGTTCGGCCAGTATAGATTTTTGGGTTTCACCATTTTTGTAATTGTTCTTGTGTGGCTGGTTTCACGCTGGTAATCATACTTTTAATAGTTGCTTTAAATTAGAATGTTGTTCAAAGTCCGTATTTGTTTCCCAGACGTCTTATTTTTTTCAGAAAGGCCTCAGACATACGGAGTAACTAGGATTCGTGCTGGTTTTTCTTTTTCTGTGTGCTTAAGTGTTCTGTTCGGTTTCATGTGCTGTTTGATGGTGTTTGTTGGGTAAACATTGGCTGTGATTTCTGTTTTTACTTGATTGTGTTCTTCAGGTATAGATTTCTTGTTGGAACAAATAATCTCAGCTCAGTTGGCTGGTGTGCGAATTATGTCAGTTTTTGTGCTTTTAGTGTGGTTGGATGCAAAATGTAGGTATTGGCCTGTATGTGTATTTTTTCTGTATAATTTGGTTTCTGGAATGCTGCTTTCCCTTCTAACTAGTACGTCCGGGAATGGAATGTTGCCGTTGGTTTCTTTCTTATGGGTGAACTTTTTTTGATGGCCTCATTGAGTTTAGAAAGTTCATAAATTCTGCCAGGGTTTCAGGTGTGTTTGCCAGATAGTAAATGTGTCGTCTACATAACGAAGCCAGAATTTAGGAGGGCTATTGCTTTAGCTAAGTGCTTCCTGCTCAAAGTTCTTCATGAATATGTTCGCCATGAATGGTGAAAGTGAAGAGCACATTGTCATGCCGTCTGTTTGTTTGTAGAAACTGTCATTAAACTGGAAATATGTTGTGCTGACACAGAGGATAATCATTTCCAAGATGGATGGAATTGGTATGATTGTTCTGTCCTTTAGAGTTGGGTCAGCTTCCAACTTGGCCTTGACGATGTTGAGAGTTTCAGCCACAGGTACATTGGTAAAAAGGCTTTGAACATCAAATGTTGTGCTCGTATTTCACACAGACACAATTGTACAAGACTAACGGCTGTGAATCTAGGATGAGAAACAAGTTTCTCATGCCAAGGCATACACTTTCTTACACCCACACCAAACAATCCACAAGGTGATGTAACATCTCACTCTGGGGCTAGGTAAATAGTCAACAGTAACTGTCAATTAAAGCTACGTTTGCTAACCAGAAATTAAACGGTATCATTAATTACAAAAGTCGATCCAAATTACGTGGCATTATACACAATCTGTTTGATAAAGCGAAATTACATACCACACTGAAAAGTTAAACGGGGTGTCGAACACCTCGCGGCCGAAACTGCACCACATAACAGAAAACGGAGTTAGATACTTGAAAGTAGAAACAAAATGTGAAAGCTAAAGAATAAAGAGAGACTAATAATCAAATCAAAGCTTACCTAAACAAATACTAGATGACATGGGTGCCTCGTCGGCCGCGAGTTAATAGTAGAACCATGCTGGACAAAGAGCGGAGGCAGAGTGCCCAGAGACAAGTGCCGACAGCACGGACTAGCCGGCCAGGAGGGGAAGGGGAAAGGGGTGGGAAGGCATGAAGACGGCCGAGGTCACCCGAAGATAAACGAACGTATGATATTGGTAGAATAGAGGGGGACTAATGAGTTCATTGGCAGGGGCTCGTAGGTACACAATTCAAGTCTAGATGTAGTCTTCTCAGAAACCAGTATGGTCAGGAACACATAATATCATCAAGTCCTTAGGAAACATAATGAGGGTGAGCTGGCCAAGCTCAATGTGATCCCTGAGAACACCAGCCGACCGACGTAGTCGTGCATGATTCTCAGAGAGGGGATAATCCAGGAACCTACCCCTCTGGGAATCGAAACTGGATCACTTAGGTGGGAGCCGAGAGGTCTGACCCCTCGACCATCCAGGCCCCTTATTCATAAAACTTTGGGTTTTATGTGTGGGGGTTCTCATGCAAATACCTTCTGTGCTCCAACTCCGTGAGCGCACTACGAGCCAGCACCTCAGACTCCTCTTCTCGCCTCATTGTTACTGTGATCATCTGAGGGTGGCTGAACGTGCGGGTGTGCAGGTCATTTTCCTCTTGAAGCCTGGTCATGCAGGCATTGCTGGCAAAAATGAAGCAGACTTAGTTGCTCATAAACGTTTTATCCCGCTGGCCCGCAAGGCTTTTGCTGTGTGGTGAACTCCCTCCTGTTTGTGATGTCTGTGACACCCCCTTGACTGTCCGTCAAATTCTGTTTGGAGTGTCACAGATATGACACTGATGACGACCTTAAATGGGGTTTTAGATGTGGAACATTCATCAGTGAGCGACATACTATCTTTTTTATGTCTAACTGGCCTTTTTAACATGTTGTGATTTGTTGTCTCTGTGTGATGTCTGTACTGTTCTTGTGTTTTTATTCGTACGTGTGTAATTGTCTATACCCTTTTTGTGTTGTGGGGACATACACAGTTATTTAAATTATGTTATTTGATTTATTTTTACTCCTGTGTGTACTCTTTTCAGTTCCGCCCTATTGAAGGTGTAGTAATTACCTTAGTACAGTAAACTCTCACAAATCCGGGTGTCTCGGGGATTTGTGACCTTCGGATTTCTGAAAACCACGGATTTTTGAAATACTGTATTTTCCATAACAAAAATCTGCAAAATTAAAAAAAAAGTTTTATATACTGTTTAGTCCTCGATTTACGTCGTCCTAATAATCGTCATGGTTTTTAGCAACGTATCCTCGACGTAAATTGAGGACTTACAGGTACAAGCTAACGCTGTTTAAAATAAAATAATTTATAAAAAACGGCAACTCGAACACGTTTGGCAACACTGGCCGGCCGGCTCTGGGCACGGGCAGCCGGCTGTGAGGCGTCAAGTCGTAAACAACCTGTCATTGTCACAGAGAAGCAGAAACAGCGATTACTATTTCCTTCTCCGCCCGTGTGCCGGCGAAGTAAACTACAGTGCACATAGCAATACCTTAAATTTTACTTACCAGCGATCATTGATTATTCCAAACAAGGCACGAAAAAATAAACATTTAACACTATGAACAGATTAGTAATATTTATACGCTTTTACGTCAAATAGCTTGCACACACATTAAACTAAGGAAACACACAAAAAGTAGACTTTAATTATTTCTAGAGTTTCAATTAACAGTACATGAGGTGTAATCAGTCGGCTCACTATGTTGCTGTGTCGATAGTCCCACCATGTGAGTACGGATGTCTGTTTGATGGCCTGTCTTAACTTATTTTGTGAAGGAAGGTAGAATGCAGGATATGGCATTGCATTACCTCCGACACAGGGAAACAGTCTTTTTTGCTTTCTGAAAATTTCATTAGCGTGTCCCAAGCAGTAGCGGCCGCACTCCACGTAACATTTGCTTCGTCACTATCGTTATCTTCATCTCCACTACTTTTTTTTTACCGTTTTAACGAAAACCATT
>PNEQ01089924.1:0-24890 GCA_003012365.1 Medauroidea extradentata
CTTCAACGTACGTCCAGCTTATCAAAATATTACTGGCTTTTCCTTGTACGTGAAGCTACTGCCCTATTTGACTAAGCCAATAAGAATACCGCTATTTTAATATTTGATGCACGTTATTGGTCTATAGACAGCTACGTTGTGTCAGTGTTTTCAAGGCTATGTTGGCACAAAACATTTTCGCGATATACCATCATCTCTATGCATCAATAGACCAAGTGCCAATTTCTAGCTCGGTATAAAATATTTTTCTGCATTGAAACTGTCTTATAAGAAGTATTTTATCCCTACATCGTGTGATTATGAATACTGGACTTACAGGACTATTACACTTTTTGTAAGACTACTTCAAATCCGAAAAACTTACAGCATGTTTTACTGATAACTCATAATTGGGGCTTAGTCTATTGATACATAAATTCATCCAATTGTTGTTGTGACTTCAATCTCTAATAAAAAAAATCGCGGGTTCACTTACTTGTAGGCTAGCCTCCAAGAACATCTGTGTTCTCAAGTAGACAGCAGCTGTTCATTGGCTGCTCTCTGACACAGTGATACCACATTACTAGGCATGCATTTACCTGCTTCTTTGCTATTGGCTCAGCGTCCTCCAAGAGGTGTCAAATAAGTAGGGCTAGGAATATTTCGCGAGTTCAACGACCAACAAGCTAGAATCCATTATCCTGTGTATACTGAAGTCCTACCATTTGTCCATTACCTGCTACTCATTCAGACAGCAGACAATGAATAGACGCGGCTTGAGTATGCATACATTATAAAGTAAATAAAGATAGATTGCTGGAGCCGTGCTTTAGGATTGTGAGCGAAGGATGTATTTCATAAATTGATAAAAAATATGTTTTGATAAATTGCTTATCCTTACAATGTAAACACTGGAAAAAAGTGGGAGGGAAGTGGGCGGAGTTTAAGCCCGACCGCCCTGATTGCAGCGCCAGACGCACAGCACTCTCGGCAACTTGTTGAACTGCAGCCAAACAAGGAGGTCAGGTTTCCAGGCGAGTTTAAGTTAATTCTGCTACAAATTAGAAACATATGTGTTAAAAGTTTGGTAAGGAACAATTTCTGCCGCTTGTTGCGTTGGATCGGTAAGAGGTGTCATCTGACAAACTATGGCCGTGGACCAAACCGAAGACGTTTTAAAAGCAAAGACGTTGTGAAATAACTAGACCATTACGCTATTCTTTTGTTACATGACCAAACTGAACGCTGACATATTTCAGGTGAAGATAGGGAATCGTGTACTTTAGCAGGGGTGGGGTGTAACAATTTTTTCCCTGTAAAAATAACATTGATATATCGCATGTTATGGCTGCAATATGGCGCTGCTCAATTTGATCACACACAGAGGAAGACCGTCAGCATTGTTCTTGCACCTCTTGTTTAAAAGTACACCACATTACACCTCTTACCAAACACACAGCTTTCGTGGATATAGACCTAAAGTTATATGGAGTTAATTTAAAAGCCAAAATTGGTTTATTTTTCACTTCAAAATTAAATTACATTATTTCCTTCTTTGCGAAACCTAGTCAGGGCCGCAGAAAGGGTGGGGTAAAAGGGGCAGAATGCCCCCGAGCCCCAGCCTGAATGGGGCCTCTGCTCCTTGCCCTAAATTCTTAAGGGAAAAAAAAATTCAAGCTGTACATTACATCTGAATTGCTGTAAGGATCGGTAACACACTTTACAACATTATTTATACAAAATGTGCATTAATTACATCTACAATAATAAAAAGAGTTGTCTACGAATATTTAAAAAAAATGTATTTTGGCGTTAGGGGCCCCAAAAAATCTCTAACTACTGCCCCTTTAACGCTTTCTGCAGGCCTGCGCCAAGTTAAATTAATTTTTACTACGGTTTCGTATTTCATTAGGCCTGTTACCGATTGCAGTGGAACTAGCGGCAAAAATTTTCTCTGTTGCAAACTATCCCGTAAGGAAACACGCTTTCCTTCAAACCCGCAGTAGAATTAGTCTTTCTTAGGTCACTGCTTGCACGCCTTCAGCTGAAATTTTGTCCTACCTAACCACAACCATAAAGTTTTATAACCGCCTTATGGGACTCTTAATCGGTGATCCTATGATTTTCTGGAAAGCCTGTATCAAAGTGCATTGTAGAATACGTGATTAGATTACGTAGTATCTTACTGAAACTGTGAGAAAAACCTGTCTTAAGCCACGCGAGTTTGTTCAGAAATAGAACCTATTTTCAATGAGCGGAATGTTTTGATAGCAGGCTACTAAAGGCGGCCGTCTGTCTAGGTCACCAAACATCGTGCAGAGCTACAGCATTTACAAGTTTATTAGTACTCTAAAAAAGTTTGTAAATTTTTAACACTCGCGTATAGGAGCGCTGAGAAAGTAGGTATGGTAGAATTGTTTCCCAGACATCCATGGTAGCACTCCTAAACTTTTCATGAAACAGTCAAATGTATACTGAAGTTACCAGACTTATATCGTGTAACATTTGTAAAAGTTTGCATATTTACAAGGCGGAAGCATGGTAACTGTCCCATACTGCGTTTCGGTTAATTACTTCCTAAACATTTTACGCATTTTTTTACAGCGTATAGGCGGTTCGGGATTTAGTGTGCAAGCAAAAAGCCATGCTTAATTTCTATTTCCAGCCAATTCGTATCTTTCCACGCGTAATGGCTAATAACGGGACATGTCTAACATCTCTGGACACGCCACTTGATGTTTGCGCGTGTAAAATAAATTGTGCAGTCGGTATAAACGTATACAGTTTGATAAAAATAAGTTTATTATTCATAAAATACACAAAAATGTCGAAGTTAGTTTATTTTATTTCAGTATTGCTGCGTTAAAAAATACACGGAAGTATATTCGGCAATTCGCTGCCAACAGTACAACGAGTAAGGTAACTATTATTACTGTTAAATAGTATGCAGTAACGAAGGTTAAACCTTTAGTGCTCACTTTACCCCGAACGTCATATAAACTGCTCGGCGTAAGTAATACCTGTTTAGCAATAGCATTAGAACGTTACATGCAGGCCTACATACCTCATGTTCTCCTATTGTCTGTAAAGTTCATTTTCTAGCAGCCGAAAATGTATGTTTTCACGGTCCATTTTAACTTTGTAATTTTTTGCACAGAATATTTTGAATGGATTAGGCGTGTACAATGCACATTTATCTGTAATACTACCAGGGGCATCATTTGGGGCTACAGGGGGGGAGCAAATGCCCCCTCACCCTGGATTTAGAATTTTATGTATATAAATATATTTTTTGTATTTTTAAATCAAAATAATGCTAACTTAAGTACATAAAACTGAAGTTTTATTATTAAAGTATCTAATTTATACATGCTTAGTTAATAAAAAAGATGCGACAAGGTCACTGTCGCCGGAAAACAAAATCTTGTCCCCCCCCCCCTAGAAAAACCTGAAATGACGCCCCTGAACACTACGTCATACAATGATAGGGTCAGCACTGAACGTCTCATACAGACGAGTTGTCAGCGAGAAGACTGCACGTCAATTCAGTGGCATGCGCCTAGAGGCTAGGGCACAGAATACGTTAGGTAGGCCTATACAGAAGTGAAATAACCAGTAGGACAGCGAACTCAGTCACACACGCCAGCAAAATGGCTTCCCTAGCCAGCAACATGGCGGAAACACCTACTGCCAATCAGCGTAAGGTAACGGCCCTGCTATCCGGTAGCTAGGCCAATAGGAAACCTGTAGTAACATGCAGGAGCCAAACATACACGGGGCTGGTATCAACAGTCTCTGGCAGCCAATAAGCGGCCAAGTTCGCCCGTATAAAATGAGCCGCCATGTCACTTCACGTCTGTATTACTATTTAATCTGTGGCTAGGGGGAGGCGCGATGCGCGTGCTTAATCGTCCTTATTACGTCCACATTTCCAGACCTCAAACTCGCAAAATACGTCCACCAAGGGGGCTAGTTTTTTTTTTTCCTCCATATGTAGCAATATTGGGAACACGCAAATTAGTTTAGCAAAATAAAATCGTTCTTTTAACACACTGCAACATTGTACGATAGCCACGTAGACATTTCAACCGCGGAGACAGAGGAGCGATGAGGGCCAGACCGTCACGCCCGACGAGGACCACATCGCCTCTACGCGCGGAGAAGTAAATTGACGTGCGTTGAATACGTTTTAGACGGCTTTCTACGATCCCTAAATTAGTGAACCTACAATTTTGTCTGTGAATTGTATGCAGTAAAGGTTAACGCAGGTTTCTAGTTTTGTTTACAGGAGTATAAATTATCAGCTTTTATTAGCCATTTTGAGAGGTCCCAAAGCCATTATTTTTTTTAATAAGAATGCTGCATTATTAACATTATAGTTTCTTCTTCTAAGGTGAGCGTTCTTTTCTCAGATAAGCGTATTGGCAATACATTTAAATGTTTCACGTGAAAAAAAATGAACAGGCATGACACGCCACAACACTGTTTATAATAATAACAATAATTACAATATTTATTAATTTTCTTGTGGCGAAGTTGCAGCGTGATCTCCTTAGCTTACACTTGATCACACAGTGAAAAACCTACATTAAAAGCTATTTAGATGACAGTTTCTTTCCTTACTTTACAAGTACTTTGCAGACTTGGTTGTATCCTTAAAAGAGGAAGTCTGAAAAATCGACAGTTAGGGACTCTTTATTTTCTTGATAATATTTTTGCCCCACTTTGTTTCAATGCTTTACGAGCACACCAACAGCTATGCTTCGTGGTCAGTGATTGGATGGCTTCAAATCTCAGCTTCTTTGGGTTCTATCAGGTAAACACAGACGTGTGATGTCGCAGTAGCCTTGATCTGATTGGCTCAGTCAAATAAGTTACGCCTCTACACAAAGAGTGAGTGACAAGTTTCGTTCAGCGCTTAGGAGTGCTTGACTGGTAAATAAATAAACGCTGAAAACATCAATTGATTTCTACGCTTTTTTTAACAGCTAATATGGATAAAATACTCAATGACAATCATTGATAACGGTATTTGCCAACTTCAAGAGTAAATATTTATCAAGAACTACCAATTCGTGACGCGTGATCTCTTGCGCCGCAGTTAAATGCACGAGGTTCCGGCGTCAGAGATTGTACCTCAGAAGTTCGTAACACTGGAAACAATTTTGTTTAAAACGTTGGCTAAAACTATTGTCTAGGACTGCTATTGTTTAATTTTCGCAAATTGGCTTTAAGAAACTTACAGTTATAGATTCATGCCTTTAGCGTTGATTTATATACCACGCCCTCTTGAGGGCGCTGCCTACCTTGAAGCCACGGCGAAAGCAAGCATAGGGCTTTGCAGGTTATATGGTTTTCCACCTGGCTCAGTGACGGTTGAAGTTACATATATGCCACCACTGACTTTTTTGTTCGTGTAGGAAGTTTCTTTCAATACCCTGAAAATTGTGGGTATAAAAAGTATTTTTACACACAAAAAACACGCAGAAATGGCTATTCATAATTTATTTTCTGCAATTTTATTTACGTAGCAATATTCTCCTTCTCTTGGCGCAGAAAATGGTTCTGTCCGGAAGCAGTATCACAAAAGGTGACACGTGCCATTGAAAATAATTTAACATGTAAAATCCTATTCTTTCTCCGCCAGGGCTCCGAGGTAGGTAGCGTCCTTAAGATATAAGGAGGTCAGACGTAGTTCGAAGTTTACCCGCGCAGGCTGCGTTATTTTCCCGAGAGCCATTTAGTCGAGGTTTTCAGCGTTGGTGAGGGGTGACATGAGGTGAGTATGTAGCGGCGCCGGAATGAAAGGGCGGGGGGAAAACGGGAGATCCCCGAGAAAACCCGCCGACCAACGGCATCGTCCGGCACGATTCCCACATGCGAAAATCCGGGGACCAACCCCGCCGGGAATCGAACTCGAATCGCCTCGATGGGAGGGGAGAGGTCTGACCAAGTGGTGTAAACATATTTTCGCGAAAAAACAGTTGTCTCTTCCTATACGATTTTCTGGAGTAACTTAGCAAAAGATATAGAAATAAAGGTTTTGTGTATTAACAATAAATAATATCGAACAATAAATAAAATCGTGGTACGCCTCGTTCGCAGTGATCTAATTATTACGATTTTTTTAGGGTGATGCGTGGTGAATACACACTAATCCCCTAAATGTAGCGGGGGAACCGGTGATTCTGCCACATCAAAATTTAGGCTAATTTTTAAGACGCAAGAAAATGCTGTTTATTTTAAACGTTTTTTGTACCTAAATTAAATACAGCATATGTAGCTAGAAAAAGTAATATTTTTTTCAGTGGAAATTCGTTCTGAGTGAACTACTTTACGGAGACTAATAAATTCATCTAATCCGAAGTCAGCTTCTGACACACACACATACACACACCTATTTATGTGTGTGTGTGACTTAAATATTACTGTATTTGATATTTTTATGTATGATGTCTTTACAAAACACATTTGTTGCAATTTTTTATAACGGACGTGCTGTGATAATCAAACATTTATTATTTTCCAAAGAGTGGGGGAAAATCACTTTCCATGGCAGGGTACGAGTTTTAATGACGTGAGACAGGAAACCAAAAGTATGGGAGTGAGAATAACCCCCCCCCCCCCCACCAACACAAAAAAAATAATTCACACACTACCAGGTCGTTTTCCGGACCCGACCGCGCAGAATAGAAGCAGGCAGGCGGAATTGTCGAGCGACTGATGTATCAATGACCTCACTCCTTCAGATAAGGTCTGATGAACATAGAAGCGTTTAGCTCTGGGTCACCAGTTACGGTCACTGATATAGATACAATCGTTTAAATTGTGTTCACAGCTGCAGTGAATGAGCGGTTACAAGCCACACCGCAGAGCTTATCTTCAAGACTAGTTCCAACAGGCAATTTTGGAATACTAAAACTAGTACGCCGCGTGACTCTATATGGGGCAGTAAAAGACAGCGCATAACTTTTATAAAGTACGCGTATAGACCCAGAGGACCTCGCACCACTAAAACGACTTCTCTGGTAAACGGTTGTGTTTGCTACATGTACAGTATTGAGATTTTTAAATGTTTGTTGTAATATGAGTGTGGAGTGTTGTACAGTATTGGATTACGGAATGGGTGAGGTGAGAGGGAGGGTTTTACGTCCTTTTAACAACTTCCTCCTAACACTTAAGCAATGTTCATGCGCTTGCCGTATAGGTGGAGGCCGGGAAAATTCGCGGGTTCGCTGACCTATAGGCTAGCCTCCAAGGATCGTGAAATCGTGCATATAGTAGCTGTTTATTAGCTGCTAGCTGGCACAGTGAAATGAGCCTGTATTCAGTTACAGTTTTATTATCGACTTAGCTACAAGTGTCCAGTAAGTCAACGGCCAATTGTGAACGTGATACAGGCCTATAGTTGCTGAAACTCTAGCTAGCACCTAAAATAAAACGCGAATTTTTCAGGTCTAAATATAAGCTTCTTAAGGGAGAGTGGTGTATTGTATATTTTTATTTTGAGCCATAACATTTATTCAACTTATTAAAATTTTCTCTTCGACGAGATACTGCTTGACATAAATAATATTTTTATATTTCATTAATGTATCATGCAGAATCATTGCAAGTGTATTATAGGTTAACTTTCAAGAATGATTACAAGTCCAATATAAGAAGAACATATGACAATATTATGATCTCCAAAATTGCCTCAACATTGCCACGTTCAGTAAAAAATATTTTAAAACAGCAGTTAATTACAAGAAATCGATAAATAAAAGTTAGCATCTAGCTCTCCCCCTTAAGAGGGCGTGGTACATAATTCAACGCTAAAAGTATTAATCTATAACTGTAGGTTTCTTGAAGCCAAATTGCGAAAAGTAATCAATAGAAATCCTAGACAATAGTTTTAGCCAATGTTTTAAACAAAATTGTTTCCAGTGTTACGAACTTCTTATGCACTATCTCTGACCCCGGTCCTCGTGCATTTAACTGCGGCGCAAGAGATCACGCGTAACGAATTAGTAATTCTGGACAAACATTTACTCATAAAGTAGGAAAATACCATTATCTGGGATTGTCATTGAGTATTTTATCCATATTGGCTTCGAAATAAGCGTAGAAATAAATTGATGTTTTCAGCGTTTATTTATCTACCACGCACTCTTAAGGACGCCGCCTACCTGCGCGTGAGAGGCTCAAAAGCAACGGAGCAGTAAGGTCGACCTTGAAGCGTGCATCAAATTTCGCATCGCCTCAACGAGTGAACCGCTGAACTAGCCTGCAAGCTTCCCGCCGAAAGGTTTTTACTATGTGATACTAAGCTGAGACCATATAATTTCATTAGTGTAAAGTCTGCGACTAAATTCAGTGCAGGTGGCAATCTGAGTTTCACATACATCCGGTTAGTACGTTTTGAAATACGGAAGTATGAAAAGGACGTTTTTAGTCATTTTGGAGGGCTTAGAAACAATGTATTTAATGTGCGTGGCGTCTTAACAATGAGGTTCGGACCGCGGTCGTAGAAGAACAGGTCTGGACACTCGCCTGGAAACTTGACCCCCTTATTGTTTGGCTGCAGTTCACCAAGTTACCGATAATGCTACACATTTTTGGCGCTGTAATCCGGGCGGTCGAGCTCAAACTCCGCCCACTTTCCTCCAACCAAGGTAAACAATTTATCAAAACGTATTTTTTATCAATTTATGAAATACTTTCTTCGCTCACAATTTTAAATCATGGCTCCAGACGAGTTCAATGTTGCATTCAGACGCATGGGCAACATTTTGAACACCTTCTTTAAAGATTAGAAATTCCATGTGTTCCTAAATACCTAATGATCAACTGCAACAAACAATGTGTTGTATCTCGACAACGGTTGATTTCCGGGCCCATTTTATTGGACATTTGTAGTCTATTTTGGCCAGTACTTTCCTTGTGTGAATTATTGACCATCACTTCTGTTACACCCTGTATTATCTTGTTTTGAAAAAAAAAATAGCTATCGTAGGCAACACCATTTTAAACAAAACAGCCAGACAATTTTTTTTACATCTTCTCTCGTTTAAGTTTTAAAAAAAATTATTACCACAAAAACAGCAGAAACTGTCTTAAGGGGTCTCCCTACATGCGCCTGAAATACTTTGCAGCGAGTTGCGATCGTTCTTTTCTTGACAAAACTACTAAACGCGCATTATATTTCTATATCTACGAAAAGAATATACACTTCAAACTATGTCACTATAGTTCCAAATATTCAGCACGTTTATCAAAAACATCATTTTCGAGCCTCTCAAAAATGGTCAAACACTTTTCTTTCCGACTGTCGTTTTTTTTTTTTAATAACAACCGGATTCGAAAAACACAATTATAGAAACAATCGGTAGACTTTGAATTATGCTAGCAATTGATAAAAAATTGTGGCCACCGCTTAAAGTCCCATAGGAAAAAGGATAATAATAAAGCACTACACGCCAGCTGAGTAGCTTGCACGGAGAGGCGATAATACATTACATACGTCGGTTAACGGCAACCTTACCGCTCCTGCCTTACACACACAAGCGCAGCCTATCTAGGGAGGCCCCTTAAGGGTGTTCAAATCTGATAAAGTCGTAATTTTCTATTTATATGAAAAAGTGTTAGTTTTATAGACGATACTCGAGAGTGCAGTTTCCTCTTACGAAACAATTTTAGCTGCCGTAGTTTTCTCATAACGGTGCGTCAAAGTCAAAATGCCCATGTTCTGCTGCCATGCAAATAGTGAAAACCAATTGACTTATGTACGTGAAATAATTCACAGTGAAATAACATACTATGAGCAGAGAGGATGATTTATCGCGGGAAAACTTGACTGTTTGCTGGTTTCAACGCACGTTGAGTTTTCCAGGAGATGACTGGCTTTCGCTTTTATGTGGAGCTGTTGTCTTATTTGATTGATCCAATAAGAATCCCGTTGTTGTAATATTTGATGCCTATTATTGGTTTGCAGACAGCTACGTTGTGTCAGACGTACTTCACCTAATCATATGTGTTGTACTTAACTACAGTGTTTTGAAGGGTATGTTGGCACAAAACATTCTCGCGATATATCATCCTCTGTAACTATGGGCTATGTAATAAAACATGTGAAGAAATTCCGCGAACAGTTTATGTATTTTTAAAAAAATGCTTAATTTGCAAAACGTTTCTGTACTTTCGCGATTTTTTAAAATTCAGAATATTACGTTGTGGGTTTTTAAATGTTTTGTTGCATAGCTCATAGGTAGGGCCCGGTAATTTTCGCGAAAAGATTTTGCCCCACTTTGTTTCAGTGTCTTACGTGCACACCTGCAGCTCAACTTCATGGCTATTGACAGAGTGTTTTTGTGCAGAGTCTGTATTCATTTGACTGTGCCAAACAGTACAAGGATAACTGCGACACATCACGTCTGTGATTTGCGGATTTAACCTCCACACGCTGGGTGTTACGGCATCCAATCACTGACCACAAAGTCGAGATGCATAGGTGCTGCAAAATTCTTTTCGCGAAAACTACCGGGCCCTACACATAGGATGTAAGTTCACTGTGAATTATTTTGTTTAAGTAGGACAGTTGGTTTTCACTATTTGTATGGCAGTGTAACAAGCAACTTTTGACTTTGACACCCAGTTATGAGAAAACTATGAGAGCTAAAACTGTTTCCTAAGAGTCAAATATACTCACAAGTATCGTCTACAAAACTAACAATATTTCATAAAAATATAAAAAATATGTTTTTTAACGCTCTTGAACATCCTTAAGACCCGATGGTACGGAATGGGGTTGCAGTTCATTGCCAACCTTCAACGCGAGGGATCCACTTCCATGATAACTCCACGAAGTTTCCCACATGTGATTAAATAGTATGCCGCTCCACCGGAGAATTGAGCCCGGATCACCATCCCTCGCCTGGCGCATTGACGGCGTTGTAGCATCTCACGCGTATTCTTTGCCACGCGAAACTTCTTAGCATATTCATTTTACGTTTATCTAGAAAAACAACTTAGAAACTATACTTCAATAATTTTAAAAATTCAGCACGCTTCTTAGAAACATGATTTTCGGGTATCTCAAAATGGCTATAAAAAAAAACCACACACACACACATACACACACACAAACACACACACATACACACACAAACACACACACACACACACACATATATATATATATATATATATATATATATATTATATATATTAAATACTGCTGTTACGCAGAAAATAAAATGAGATGCAATGATTTGGTCTTCACTTCATGCTATACAAAAAAAAATTGTAGGGTCCAATAGGAAAAAAAGAGATCTACGAAAACCTTGCACGCCAGTTCGGCGCGCTGCGAATAGAGGCGACATGCTTCTCGCTGAGGGTGGTACACTGGCTCTTATCGCTACGCAGTTCAAGTGTCTCAAACGCGGAACGTCAAAACCAGTACACATTCCTCTCGAGGGGGATGGTTAGAGATGATGGTTTATCGCGGGAAAACTTGATTGTTTGCTGGGTTTCAACACACATTCAACTTACCAGAATATTACTAACTTTAGCTTGTACTTGGAGCTGTTACACTGTTTGACGGAACCAATAAGAATCCTGAAATATTAATATTTGATGTCTTTTATCGGTCTGCAGACAGTTACATAGTGTCAGAAGTAAATCACCGAATCATATATGCTGCAAGAAACTACAGCGTTTTCAAGGGTGTGTTTGCACAAAATATTTTCTCCATATACCATCATATCTAGGGATAGTGCGCCAAAGCAGTGCATTTTCACAATTTTCGACACACTTTTTTCTTCTCGCTTATTATCGAAAATCAAGGTTCAACAATCCGGAAGTGATACTTTTGTACAACGTATTACATTACTACATAGTCACAGACGGTTTTATTTTTGGAGCAGTGATGACAGATAGGAAAAAGATACATTTTTCCTATCTGCTATCAGTGCTCTAAAAATAAGCAAGTCTGTAACTATATAATTAAGTAAAAAGGTGTACAAAAGTGTAATCTACGGGCAGTCGAGCCTTGATTTGCTATACTAATAAGTTAGGGAAAAATATTTACGTCGAAAATGGTGATAATTCTCTGCTTTGGCGATCCATCCCCTTTAACAATTCGAGTACAGCTTCTCCAGTTTTAAAAATGTACGCTAACAAATTTTGCTATGTACGAAATATTTAAAGACAGCGTTGAAATCGGATCAAACTAATTTAGTGATTACTAAATATGTGGTTACCGATTGTAATGCAGTCCAAATAAAATTTAGTTCAATGTTACTCACATTAAAAAGACTTCCTAAGGATGTGTTTTCTTTGCTGTCGCTTTATGTCTCCTGCCATACGCAACATTTACACAGACACTGTTAGAGAGCATACTGGAGCCAACTGCCTGATTTTCTACAGCGGGAACTGTAAGCTTTGTTTCTAGACACGCGTTCTTATTTCATCTATCACCATTACGCCACGAAGAGATAGGGCAGCTGCTTGAGATCACGTTCAGTTGAAGAGAAGGCAGAACGCCATAGTGAAAGAAGTCGTCAAGGTTAGCTTTTTTTATCTGCTGGGGACAGTAAATAGTAAGACACATGGGCGAGACTGGTGTGTGAGTCACTAATAATGCCGCCATTATAGGCAGAGCACTTAGTTAAGGGGGAGCGTTGGAGTTATATATATATATTGTTTTCCAGCCATAGTATTTATTCAAGTTGTATTATTAAAATGTTCTCTTTGACAGCACATAGGATATATTCTTCATAAACTGCTTGGCATAAATCAAATGGAATAATTCATTAATTTGTCATGCAGAATCATTGCAAGAGAATTGTAGGTTAACTTTCAAGAATGATTACTAGTCCATTATAAGATGAACATATAACACTAAATTATGTACAAAATTCATCATAAATATCATCTATGCCCAATATTGCCACATTTACCAAAAAAATTTATGACACAAGTTATTGCAGAAAATTGTTAAATAAAATTTAGCATCTAGCTCTTCATCTTAAGGGCGCGATCTACCGCTATTTTCATCACCATGTTTTTAATTTTATATTTGTACCAGTTGTTTTTTTTTTTTTTTTTTCTTGTTTTAGACACAAAATGGAACTAAATTTTTCCCTCATAAAATTTTTTATCTTGCATAGTTTTTGCGTAACGACTCGTTAATGACAAAATTTGCATGTTTCCGTTTTAGAGACGACACTAAAACCAACTCACTTACCAAACTGAAAAAAATCACAGTGAATTACGATATTGTAAGCTACTAGTTCAGTTATGTTACGCCATAAAATAAAGTACTTCTGTATTTCAAAAAATAGATAGAATTTTTCAAATATTTATTTTTAATCTCAGCATTTTTATTTAAATACAAAAAAAAAATATTCTTTGTTTTTATGGACGTGACATTGTAGCCTGCAATGTCTTTATCCACTATGATTTTTTTTTTCAGTTTGGTATGTCAGTTGGTTTTAGTGTAGTCCGGAAACAGGCACATTTTGACTTAAACTGAGAGATAAAAAAATTCATAAGAGCCAAATTTAGTCGCATTTTGTGTCTGAAAAGAGGAAAAAATATCTGGTACAAATAAAAAATAAAACATGGTGAGGAAAATAGCGGTAGACCGCGCCCTTTGGAGCAGTGTTTTCGTTGTAGCATTTTTTAGTCTGTGGGACTTTATGAGACTAGTCTGTGGTTTTATCTGAGGAAATTATATCATACTGATGACCTTGGCCACGTCACACTATTTCCAGCAAGAAGCTTATAGTTACAGAGGTTGAGATAAGGGTGGGAGTGAGAGAAAAAAAAAGGAGGGGGGTTGAGTCAGAGAAATACATTGAATCTTGCGTAAATATTTGGTACGATCAAATTGTCTCAAAACATTGCATCGAATTACGCCTTATGTTAGAGACACTTCATTTTTGCGAAAAGAATTATTCACCAACTTGTTTCAGTGCCTCACGTGCACATTTGCAGCTCTGCCTCATGGTCAGTTGTTGGTAGTTTTTCGGCGTATTGGTTTGGCATTCTACCCGCCAATCACAGGCGTGCGGTGTCGCAGTAACCTTATCCTTACTGACACTGTCAAGTGACAAACCTCGTCTCATAGACAGACACATCTATTTTTGGTTATAATGATTTGTACATCGTTTAATGTTTCAGCAAGCAGATTACGTACTGAAGGACCTACGACATATTTACCTTCCATAACGAAACCGGTAATTAGATTAGGCTAAGTTTTAACATTCTATGTCAGAAAACTAACAGAATTCAGACAGCGTACCATAATGTAAACGATCCATCGAGCATTTACTGCTACTTATACCATGATCTTAGATAACAGTGGCTACTACTATTCAAAAAGAGAACATAGCAGCGGTCCTAGTGGATAATTTACTGTCAAAATATCGTCTCCGTGTCCAGTATTATTCTCTAGCGTATTTGGTGTTAGCTCACAGAGAGTACAGACAAATAACAAATATTCATAGAGACACTGGAAAATCGAGAAAATATTCAACATAGCCTTCAATAAACTGTAGTATCTCAATCGTGACACGTGTGAACAGTTTTCTGTCAAATCACACACGTTATGTGTTAAAACTGTACAGTTCTAATTGGGTCTGTTGAAGAGGGACACAGTGTTTCATATAAACGATGGCCAATATAGGTGCAAAACCTTCAGTGTTATACATAGCATGTTGGAGCCTAGCAAACAATCAACTTTTCCCGCGATTCACCAGTGTATCTAAATATTCAATATCGGCGTGCAAGAATGCTCATTGGCCCAGTAAATTAGGGACACGCGAGTAACGATAAAAAGTAACGTCAGGCACGTAAACGCTACATTGGAACCCAGTAAACCGTTCTCTTTTCTGTGATAATTTGTTTTCCTAGTTATAATAGACAAACAAATATTCAGAATGTCCAGAAACGTTTAACAAAGACACCACGCGAATCCTGGGCTAAATTGAATACGAAACTTTAAGTGGCAAAAAGGTTGCAAGACGACATTTTACGTTCATAATTTGGCAACACTGCAGGACGAAAGTCCCCTCTTGCACTCCACGTCCAAGTATTATTTTATGTTTGTTATGTCATGTAAACATAGAAACTATGTTTGGACTATTCGGTCTTTTAACTTGCACCCATAATATGCATGTCAGAATAGTAGTAGTAACGTAAGACATATGTGGAGCGAAAGAGGGGACTAAATACAGTGATATGTTGCCACATTCCACATTGTGCGTGTAGCTATACTCAATAGAGCCCACGATTTTTGGTGAAAAGAATTCTGCAACAGTTTGTTTCAATGCCTTACTTGCACACCTGCGGGTCTGCTTCTTGATTATTGGCAGAATGTATAATTGCACAGGCGTGGCTCATTTGACTTGTGCCAACAGGAACAAGGTTACTGAGACACCACACGTCTGTAAGTTGTTGGTAAAACCCCGAGACGCTGAGAATTTAAAACAGCCAATCACTGACCAGGAAGCAAAGCTGTATATGTGCACATAAGTCATTGAAACAAATTGTTGCAGAATTCTTTTCACCAAAAATCGTGGGCTCTATCAATTGAGTTTATAGACTAGACATTTAAATGATTGAAACTGGTATGTTCAAGAATAAAAATTCAGAGGAATAATTTTATAAAACGTAAGTGGTAGGCCTACAAACCATAAAACCTATACTACACGTCTATAACGGTCGTAGTTAATACAATGATCACATTTTAGGTTTAAACTAAGTTAATTTTAATTCCTTGACAATTCCTGTTCGGTGTATATATACACATATACACACAGTCCTAATATTGTAATAGTGAATACCTCTATAGTTTTTGATGGCGCATGTTGGAAACAAACATTCGCCATCAAAAAAAGGTATTCACTATTACAATATTCAGGAAATATTATTCTGCATTGTAATTGGTGTTGTATTTTTTACCCCTCAATCTCAAAAAAAAATTATAATTTTTTTTTACTAAACAATAATACATTCCTCTCTTCTCCGCAGTTCAGAAGTCTAGTCGACAAAGCAATTAGCATCAAATTGTACTCCTGGGAAAATAATCCACTTATTCAGGTACTATCACACTTTCGAATTCTTTATACTTATACCAGAGAGAGGGGGAGAGAGAGAGAGAGAGAGAGAGAGAGAGAGAGAGTATAAAATAAGAGAGCCCTAACTCCCAACCAACGAGAATCTTATTTTCGTCGAGGACTTTCGAAATAGGCTACACTGCAATTCACCTCTTTGCAATGCTAACGTTATATACGCAATTAAGAACAAAAATGTTAAGTTCTAGACTATTACGCTGCTCTTTTGTTACATAACCAAATCGAACGTTGATATAATGCAGCCGAAGATAGGGAATTGTGTACTTTAGCAGGGGTAGGGGTAACAATATTTTTTCAACAAAAAAACAACGTTGACATAGGACATTCCACGTTATTGCTGCAATATGGTGCCGTTCAATTTATAGACTGTCAGCATCGGTCTATTACCCCTTGATTAAAAAAAATTGTCATTTTAAAATATTGTATGTTCATAATTATATTGTCGTTAATGCATTTAATTCTTTAACATACTAAATAAAACTGTTTGTTAATGACACACATTAGAATAGATGCATAATTTCATCTTGTTATATAACTGTAACAATTATTTTTCGTTGCGTAAGTTTCTCGCCGGAAGTGGGAAACTTCGGCAAACTTTCGTTTTCCCTATTTGAGTAACGAGGGCCTGGCCTTATACTTGACTACCTCAAGGTGACAGCTTACCTCGCATGCAGCCACGGAGTTGCAACTTACAGCTTCTTGCTAAAAAAAAAAAACAATACAACATGCTCTACCTTCCGGAAGTGCGTACAAAGAAAACCCGTTAACAAGTTAATCTATTTGGTTTTAAATTGCGCCTATTACATACCGCGGAAGATGTTGTACCACTTATTTACGTACTGTAAAAATGCGTTAGCTTGAATCCCCTTGGATAACTGTGTACCACGCGATTAATATATGAAAGATCCAAGCTTCACTTCACTCTAAAAGTACTGATTATAATTGACGCTGTAAATTCTGGAGTCTTCATCTATTTCAAAGGTCACAAACCATTGCTTAAAACGACAGTTTGTGGTGCAAGTTACCCACGATATTGTGTAAGGGAACTAAACTTTAAGGGCTTGGGCCCGAGTTTCTCGGCTTTCGAAAGAATTACTTCTTTTTTTTTTTTTTTTTTTTAATTCATACGAGAGTCAATATCGTAAAATTGCTTCGTAACTTTTTTGCAAATTGGTTTTACTATGCAATTTAATTTTTCGAGACAAACTGTATGATAAGTATAGGTGATTTATCAATTAAAAGGAAATTTCGTTAATTAACTAATTAGCAACTATTTTATAGTCTTCTGACTCGACAAAATTAGAGTATGCAGTTTAAATCAGTCATAACAAAATTACGAAGCGATTTTACGATATCGGCTCCCATTTATGTTTTAAAAAATAATTGTCGTTAAATGCGAAGAAACTCGGGCCCATGCCCTTAAGGTGGCAGCCTAAGTGGACGCATTTTCCGTGTTAGAGGTCTACAATGTCGGAAGCTATAAGGACGATACAACACGCGCATCACACCTCACCCTAGCCTCTAGGAGCAAGTCACTTAACTATCGTGTAGTCTTCTCCGCCTATATGAGACATTCAGTGAACACCGTATCATTGTATGACGTAATACTAAAACAAATGAACATTATATACGCCTGTACCTTTAAAATGTTCTGGGCAAAGATTTTCATGCTAAAAACTAACAGCAGAACACTCATTTTCGACAGATTAAAAATAACCTTTAGAGATAAACTGAAGACCTGAAGTGGATTTACACACGTTTAACCTTCTTTGAATGGTATTCCTAATTAGACATATCTAATGCACCTTTGATAGGTTTTCGAGTAATCTTGTAACGGTCGAAGCTCTGCTCACTGGACAGGCGACCACCTTAAGGGTGTTCCCGTGGCAAAAATGCATAATTTTATATTTGCAAGACGTAGTGTTCGGTTTATAGACGTTACTCTTACTTGTGACCACATTTTTCACTCAACGTGACTTACCCAAATGAAATAATTTACACTGAAACTAGACATTATGGGTCATACGCAAAAAATATTTAAAAACACACAACAAAGTCCTTTTTTCATAAATGAAGTATATTGTCTTCTTTTTCAGAGTACAAAGGGATCTCATTGTGTGTTTTTAAATATTTTAGCATATTGCCCTTTATATCTAATTACGTCGTAAATTATTTCGTTCGAGTAAGTCACTTGGTTTTTTATTATTTCTATGTTTCCGTAACTTGCAAACTATGGGAAAACTATCATCAGAGTTTTAAAAAAATGTTACAAATGGAAAATGTAGTCACAAGTAACGTCTAAAAAAAACGAACACTATGCTGTGCAAATATAAAATTACGAATTTTTGCCACGTGAATGCACTTAAGGTAACCTACAGGAATTGATTTGCTAGAAATCTTAAATAAACTCTCAATCTTAAAATTGATTTTATTTATTATTAAATAGAGTAATTTTATGGTTACATACCTGAAGTCAATAGTCAGCTTCCGTAACGTCTGAAAAATTCGAGAAACCACACTGACTTGGAATGTTACCAAACACATTGACGTCCCTCCTGCCAACTTGTAAGTTATCATGATCTTCATAGTTGCAGCAAGGAAATTCATCACCGTTCGCAGAAACCAATGTATGTAAATTTGCGCGCACTTCTCACAGCTGTCCGTAGCGGCGGCCATCTTGTCGGCGTGTGGTCGCGAAGCGATATGGAAGCTGCTCCGCTGCGGCGCGCAACCCCCACGCACGTTGCATCATGAGAAAATGTTGTCAAACAACAAACAAGGGAGGCAACTTCCTGTCCACCGCGCGTCTGAGACCGTCGACAACAACGCAGTCACGGTGGTATTGCAACACGAAGTTGCAACATGTCATTACAAATATGGTTAATTCTACTACCGTTTAGGAAGATAATCTAATCCTTTTATCTTGGCCAGACCTGGCACACATATGGGCATTCGCAAATATTTTTTTTTTCCATGTGGGATTTCTCATGGACGAGTTTGACAAGAGAAACACTCCCGCTAGTGTCGGTAAGGCGCTTATGGAGAAATCTTCGGGCGCAAAACCGAACATTGCCGAAGAACTAAGTTCTTTCCATAAAGAGCAAGTATAAATTTGAACAAATCCTGACAACAGCGCAAGTTGTGGCGATAATTGTCTCTTGCTAGGCATATCATAGGGCTTAATGATCTGCGTGTGGTATAATTAACCTTAGTCTTCGTGCACGACGGAAATAAAAAAGAAAAAAAGATTGATACAAAACAAGTTGCCGCTTGCACTTTATAGATCAGGTTTATGGGAAGGGACTGTTCCATCTTATACGAGTCTAAAACTACGTGATTCTTATAATATAAAAGTGATAAAAACCATCTATGGACATTATGCACTTAATCAACTTCCACTGAGTGAGGTGGCGCAACGGTAAGACGATGGACTCGCATTCGGAAAGTCCCACGTTCGATCCCCGGCTCCGGCCATCCTGATTTCTCTTTTCCATGGTTTCCCGAAGTCGCTCCGGCGAATGCTGGAATGGTTGCTTAACAAAGGCCATGGTAGACTCTTCTCACAGTTGCTATCCTTGTGTAAAGTTGTGTGAAACCATCTCTAACATGCCCTTGCTGTCGACGAGACGTTAAATCTAATAAAATTGTACAAAAAATTAAACATTAACCGTTATCATTTATTTTTCAATGATTTTTATAATGAAACCAAATTTACTAACATTGTAAAGTAGTTTATGAAGAGCCTCCACATTTCAAACTATCATATATATATATATATATATATATATATATATATATAATAGTGGCGTTATATAACGGTCTCCGGAGTTAAACGAACGAACAATAGATTTTAAAAAGATCGATCTTTCCGACAGGAGCGTTATCCTGCTTATGCACGGCGCGGCCCGAACAGTGCCGGCTAGTAAACTAGCAAATGACGGGCTTTGCCTATACCAGAGACAGCGGATAAACGCCCTTCTCCGACCGCGCACACATACTCGGACTTGTTTGCCTGTCCGTCCCTGGACTCTGGTCTCTGGACACAATGGCACCGTCGTTTGTTTATTTACTCAGCTGCATTCCGTCAATTCCTCTCGTGTGGGAGATACGGTAGCACAGTCATGCCCGAAAGAATCTTTCCGGAATACATATGTGTACCGAAAAATGATTTTGCACGAACCGCATAGTGAGCTTACTGTGCATCATCTTGGGCAACTTTGCACTACCAGATAAAAATTCTGAGATACCGTATACTTTACCATTAAATCTGTGAATGGTGAGGCCTTCAACAACTTGAGATTCTGCAAACCTTTACTTACAACAAAATTATGTGGTGCAAAGTAACCGCGAAATTGGGGACAGTAACCCCACTTAACGGAACTGGATATTCGATGCAAATCTTTGGCAACAACCGTCTCTAATGGAATTTGGCCGCGTTCCATATGCTGTTGACAGCAGCTGAATTTACTAACGAGCGTTCCCTTACGTGCTGAGGTTACTTACTGACCATAGTAACCGAAATGGCGTCTGGGTTGGAGGCTAAGGAGGCGTCCCTTTCTGCTGAATCTGCTGTCGTGTAGGTCAGGCAATCTTAGTAGAAGCCGACGACATAAACACTGCGGAAATATATGACGAATACAACCATTAAATCATTATGTTTATGTTATGTGGTGATGATTCAGATAGTGTAACAGCGAATAAGAACTAAGTTTTAAGTTGTACAGCAGGAATAAACTGAAAATGTTTTACGTATGAGTTGTTTCCCTATATACCTAAAGTAAGTTATGTATAGGTATATATTTATATATTTCTACGTATGCTTTATATATTCTTTAGAAAGGGTGATTAACAAAAAATTACTAATTCAAAAATGGTTGATCTAATTAAAGCATTTTTTTCACTGTATAGTGCATTATTTTATCATGTTTACATGCATGGATGCCATAATTTCTACTGGCAACTTTACTGATAAGCGTTCCATTTGATTTCGGCTACTGAGATCACCGAGTACTGAAAGCGTTTCATTTGGACTTTTCCTGGCCAGTCATTTCAGCAGGAAATGGAATACGGGCAATGTTGTAACCCTGCAGATAAGGGTTGGCGATAACCATAACTTCATGATGTATCATATAACAGACTAAGTATGTAATAGATAGAGACCTGAAAATTTCGCGTTTTCATTGGGGTATATTTGGGTCATTCCACGACACATATACAAATGTGTGTTGCTACATGATTTTTTTTATTTTCCTGAAATTTTGCTACTATTTTATACTTTCCATCATAAGAAAAACGCCAAATTTTTAGATTTTCCATAATAATACTTTCTTAAATACAGCCAATTTTCTGTTGCAAGTATGGTGTAAAATCATCATTTTCGAGTATTTTTGGATAAGCCATAACTTTTTTTTGATAAAGCAGCATACTAGTTAGTATCACAGGAAAGCACGTTAAAAGTAATTTTTTTTTCTTATTCAGACAAGACATTTTTATTCTCTTCACTACTTTGTGAATGTATGAAATTAACTAAAAAACTTTATTTTTTTTTTTTCAGTGATTCATCCCTATGGTTATTTTGTGTGTTAACAAAAACATAATGATACTCGCAGTCCTACACTGTAAAAAAAATTTCCGAAAATCTAAAATTGTGGAAAAATTGGGTTTTTAGGACAAAGAAACTTAGTGTGGGACCAGCTTGAAAAATCTAAACTAATATGAATTATAAAGCGCCTCATGTCCCATTTTAAGGAAAAAACAGCTTGCTTTGTTACACTGAGCGGCAAAAATGTTACAGAGCCAAGAATATAATCTTAACTTATCTCGTAGTAATAACAAAAATTTGACAGTTTAAATGACGTACAACATACACACCTGCCATACTTCGTATTCGTTAGTACCGCAACATATCAGTTTTTTTTCAGCACTGTATAACGTGGACTTGCCTGGTTTTGAAAATATTCGCCTCAATTTCCCCTGTTGGTTTCACTGACGTCATCAAGGGGTCAAATATATGTTAAATAAGCACTTTCGAGAGCTGCTCTTCGAGCAAATGTAGGTATACATAGAGAGCTATTTTACTATCCCTTGCCATGCTGTGAAGTGATGCTATGATCTCGATCAACTGGCGTGGAGCACTTTGCTAGAATGATGCTTGTAGGCACAATGTAGCGGCGAGTAGGTTGCATTTACAGATCATTCTCAAATATTTTGGCATATACAGACTGTTTTGCTCTAGTACGTCGACATCTTGAACCGATTTCCGTTTTTCCTTAGAAATAAGTTATGTCTCTTCACGTTTTCTTGCCATATTGTCTTGTCATATTCGATTTCAGTTAAGTAATTTCTAATAGGATTTAAAGTGGAAGTGTTGTATTTAGGTATCGAAAGTTTCAGTAGGGCCTAGAGTACAAAGAATACTTTACCAGTGTTGCAAATACCAATTTCGGTACATGTATTAATTGTAGTGTTCTATGCATTTGGTGCCCCAAGCTAGGCTAGATGTTGGTATTACAACAAAGACAATAAAAGTGGTGTACACGATTTAAAACCTAGGCATTAAGGATAAGGGTTCCTATTTATGATATTTTAGTACATTTTTAAGTCATGAAAGGTAGCAGATATCGCAAAACCGATACATAGAAATCTTGGAAATAGTTTTGTACTATGTACGTGGTAGCTTGATTTTTTCAGAAAAAATGGTTTTTTTTATAATTTTGGTTAGTTATTGCCTTTAAGAAAATTTAATTAAGTCGATAAATAGCAAAAATTATATAAACTTACGTTTTGAAAAAATGTAAGGCTACACAATACAAATCATTTCCAGCACTTCTACGTAACAGCTTTGTGATTTCTGCTCCATTTCATGATTTAAAAATTTACTAAACTCGCCTAAAGAGCATTAGTAGGAACCCGTGGCCTTAAGACATAAGCAGTATAAAACAGAAGTTGTACCATCATATACTGAATCATACACAAATGCACTGTTACTGTTTACTAGTCTACTTAAGTTCGGCAGTGGAGAGCGTATATTCAACCAATCACAAAAAAATGTCTGTATTCCCATGATGCCATTCATAATTTACTCCATAACCGCCACTGTGCTTTAACTTATATATAAGACGGTATATTTTTAAGGAAAATAAATTAAATTTGTTACTTAATTCAAGATTTGAATTGCAAACACTAGTACTACAGCTTACTTCTACTCCTTACAGGTTAAGTTTTCAATTATGTAAGCAAGTATATACGCTGGAAGGTGGTGTTCTCGGCTGGCACAGGACAGCGCTCTGTGACACTGTGACGTCATACAAGGTCAGATACCTCGTGGAGATAACGCAGACAGAGCTGTTATTGTACCCAGGATCACAGAGCACACACTAGGCGTTTATAATGTCACTAGGTTACTTTGAGTTGGGTAACATTTTCTCTAAAGGGGCAGTTTAGAAAATATTATTTATTTTTCAGTGTTTGACCCACAACATTTACTGAAGTTGCACAGTCAAAATTTCCTCTTTGATAAGATATAGGATAAAGTCTTGATAAACTGATTTCAAGAATGATTACTAGTCCAATATAAGATGAACATATGACACTAATATGACCTCCGAAATTCATCACAAATATCATATACGCCTCAACATTGTCATATTTACGAAAAAAAAAAGTTATTGGAGAAAATCAATAAAATGCCTCCCTACATGCGCTTGGAATGCGTTGCAACGAGTTGCGATATATAAATTTTTTTTTTTTTTTCGAAACTGCTAAAGGCACGTTATATTTCAGCATCTACGAAAATATCACACACTTCAAACTATGTCAATATAGTTTCAAAAATTCAACATCGTTAATTTAAAACATCAATTGCAGGACCCTCGAAACGGCCATAAATGGGTTTTCCAGACTGCCGTATCTGTAAAAATAGCAACCGGATTGGAAAAACACGACTATAGAAACAAGCGTTAGACTTTGAACTATGCTAGCCACCAATAAAATATTGTGGTCGCCGCTTAAAGTCGCATAGGAAAAAGGAAAATAGTAAAGCACTGCACGCCAGCTGAGTAGCTAGCGCGGAGAGGCGGAAATGATTACACACGTCGGCCAACGGCAACTTTACCGTTCACGCCTCTCACACACAAACGCAGCCTATCTAGGGAGGCCAGATTCCAGTTTTGGAATTTCATGTTGTGTATGTATCCTGATGACTAAAGCATACTCTGCTTATTTATGTTTTCTTGTCATATTTTTAGTTTTCTTTTGACAGTCATTTATTTCGCAATGGAGTATGTCCAAGTAAATAAATCCAGTCATGCACTCCCATTGCACAGTTCTTTCAAAGATCATATAGACAGAAGGTTTCGGCCATATGCGACATATTGCCAAAAACCGTAATCTCATAGCTGTTACGTGTTTCGCATGACCGTTTGTAATGGTTTATTTGTTTATTTGCAACTTAATGAAACTATACAAGTGAAGGGCCTACCTAAATGAAAAACGGTGTCGCCTTGAGCAAAGAGTTATGCTCTAAGAGGAGACACAAACTAAGTGATTTACACAGATTGACACTTCCTATATTACGCGTAATAGGCATAGTGCAAAAAATAAGTTAAACTTAGTTGACCCAGATTTCTCTGAAGTAGGCTACCTCATAATTGTAAGACAAGAAAAGAATATGCCTAGATGAATAAAACGCATATGTTAGGCCAACTTCATAAAAAAATAGGACTTTTAGAAATATAATAATCATACTGTCATTCATTATATATATATATATATATATATATATATATATAT
>PNEQ01089931.1:0-17487 GCA_003012365.1 Medauroidea extradentata
AGATTTTTTCCATTTCATTATATTTACTGGTTTTCAAGTTTTGTATGAAGTAAAAATATGCAAATTTTGACTTTGAAGTGACATTACGGGAAAACTAGATGAGCTAATTTTTTTCCGTTAGATGTTAATGTACTCTTAAGTAATGTCTACAAAACTAACACTATTTTATACAAATATTAAATTATGAATTTTTCCCCACTTGAACGCCCTTAAGAAACCATAATGCTAGTGGAGCTAGTCACTTTTTACTATTTGGCCATGTGCTGCAGCCAAAAGACAGCTGTAATACTGCGAAGGTATTTTCAAGATCAATGCTGGAATCTGACGGTAGGTAAATACAGCAGCCAGCAGAATGGTTTTGTGAACAGTAACGCTAAATGTGATTGGTAAATAACTGACTATCAAGAAGAGTGCCTGTTACTGTGCAAATGGCCAACAGCGTAAAAGAAAAATTATTTCTATGACTATTATATTGATTATATTTTGTGTTCAACTTTGTATTCAGTATGTCTAAACAGTATTTTCGGTCCCGATTGGAATCAGAACTCATAATTATTTCCTGGGTTTGGCATTGTCACGGGTAGTGTTATGAAAATTATAATGAAGCTGGGAAGAATATTCTTTTCATATTTGTTTTCAAATGGACATATTATAAAATTCCGCCTGACATTTAGCCTATATTTAACAATACAAAATGAATGAAGTATTTCACCGTGCAATTAATATCTACATACGATCAGAGTGTTATAAAGCATAAAAATGTAAACTAATCCATATACTAGTCTTCATAAATACGAAAATCAACAAAACAAATTAGTTTAAATACGATTATGTAGTGTTATGCAAGTTATATTGAAGCTGGGTAAAAAAAAAATTTTAATTTCGTTTTCTAATACACTTAACATAAACTTTGGCTTGAAATATAAATGTAAGAATTAAGAAATTAATGAGGTATTTCACTATGTAATTAATGTCAGTTTGTTCGTAAAAAATATTGTAACTAAAGAAACAGACTAACTAGAGACCTAAGTATCCAAAATATTATTTTTTTTTCAGGAGGGATTGCAATTGATGTAATACTTACTTCAGTTTCATAATGGATGGTTTCCGTTAAAAATAGATTTCAAAATACGAACGTCAAGCTGGAATAGTTTGCAGTTCCCTATTAATAGCTCTGCTGATCACAGCTGTCTTGCGTTTTTCGAGGAATATGTACAAGGGAGTGATAAGCGCATCACTAATGAATAGTTCAAGTGCGCAATTGTTTGTCAATCCGATCTACTCGTTCTGCGTTGTGTCCTTACGTCTTTTTCCTATAACATTTTCAGCGGGCATTCCATCAGTCTACTTCTCCGTCGCTTTTAGGAACGTTTACTGCATACATGTGCGAAAAAAGTCTATATTCAACAATTATTGCAGACTGTGATATCACATTATTGTCGTTAGTTATACTACATTATGTGAATTCTACCACAGCACTGGAATTATAGTTTGTCGGATAGAAACTAATACTCACGAAAACCGACCGTGTAACAATTTTACGAATTTATATAAGGGACAAATATAAGCTGAAAAAGGTTTTTACCTTCCGCTGATTCTATCATAACACCGAACAAAGAAAGAGAACTTTTACAATCCCTTAGCGAAATAAGGAAAACCAAAATTGTTACTCCACAACCGTAGTTCTTAAAAGATCATTTAAATAAGGCTACAGTGCGTAACTATTATGTGAAAAGTTAAGTTTTCTGAATTCACGTACTTTTTATATCTCTTAATTAGTTCTAATAAAGTAAGCAGGGAAATATTTTTACTATACCATGTAAAGTAATTAAATATTTCTTTTAAACGGATACTATACATTAAAATATGAACGATATCTGATAAAACATTGTCATGCTATATGTCGGTAATATTTAACAGTTTTAACAATCCAGCGTATACGGGACTAAGGCACTCGATATATAGGTACTTCACAATTATATTTTACTTTTTCTGATTTCATAGTTCTATAACTGAGTCGCATTTCAGACGGGAAATTGTGTTAATACAGAGAGTAGAGAATATTCATTAGTCACTGGCCTAGCCAGGAATCTTTTCTTTTTAGGTTGTCCTCTAACGCCACTCTCAAACATAGCACTTTTCAATCCTAATGTACAAGCATAAACTTTTCATTCAAAAACACAAATCTGTAGAACATGAGTGTATAATATAATGGTCGATAATATATATTTATGTTAAAAATATTTTAAATTTCAAGTGGTATGATACATTTATTTTACCTTTTGCCACGTTTCTAGGTGTGATCAGGACCCAGGAACAACTTACGTTCCCTTTCAGTTACACTGCTCTTTAACTTTCAACATATAAATTATCTTTAGAGAGAGAAAGTAATGTTTCGCTAGTTCAATGACTAGCATGTTATAATACACTGTCCTGTATATATACTTCTTTATTGCATTCCACAAAATGTCTACAGTTATGAAAATACTGTAAAAAAATGCAACAATATCAACTACAAACCAACGTATTAAACTCTGTGAGTTGTATGCTTTTTCCTAAAAAGATTTTTATTTCGCCAGCTACACACTTCACATATATATGGGTTGGCGCCTGCGACTTAGTCTAGCTGCATAACACGCCGAACATATCCGACCGGGACTTAGAAATATGTTGGGCTCCACGAGTGCCCTGATTTATTCTGAACAGCACAGTTCAAGCATATTTACACGAGATAGTTGTCAGTTTACAATTAAATGTTTTGTAATATACTATGCTTGTGTAATTTTACACAATCGATAAGTATCTGCAAACTCAACCTACTTAAATTATAAAAATGCCCTAATAATTGTTGTATTTTGTCATGCGTGGTGTAGTGTATTTTATTTTTAACTGAACAAATGTGTAAAACTACACCAACATTTGGTGTTTTTTTCCCAAAATACACGAAAAAAATATAAAAAAACACCTAGAGTGCATGTGTAATATTACACTTTTTTACAGTGTGTTTTTCTCCCTTCACAATTAGTAGTACCTTGGAACTTTTCCTATAAACTTCAAATTTCTTCAAAAAACCAAAATTCTTGCAATTTTTAAAACAAATTTACACAAATGATAACTAGGAGCATCCTACCACTAACATCTGATTAGGTAAAATTACCGTCTTGCAGCAAACCACCCACAGAAAATTGCACCTGACCGATTACCAAACCTTCCACATAAATGTTTGTTAGTATCAAATTTCCTTAAATAGGCCTCAAAATGCTTTCAGTTTTCGCGATTTAACACAAATTGATTTTTGTATTTTTTTTATTATTTCAATTGCGAGTTTAAATACATTAATCCACTTACGATGTAAGGTGGATTTTTGTTATTCAATTTCTAAAATATATTCAATTTCGAAAATATGTTACTGTATTTTTTCATAAAGTCAAATATGGTAGCCCATAAATGCAACATGAATTATCTGACATAAAGCGCGATGTTATTTTAACTCATCAACAGATTGACAGATTTTGGAGATACAGATTATTTATCCATGTACTTCAAGTACTTCTCTAAATGTCTGGCACAACATTTGGCCAAGATAATGAAGCAGCTAGAGTGTCCAGACTCCACCAAGGTGAACCTGATTCTATTCCCGACGGAGGTATCCCTGTTATTTCACATGTGGGAAACAGCGTGACGTTGGAGTCAGCCGATAGTTTGTACAAAATACTCCAATTTCGTTTGCAATTGCATTCCATCGCTGATGCATCATCATTCCGTCTTTATTGACACCTTAGATGCCAAACGTCTCCGAAATCTCTCTCATTTGTATGCTTGTTGGTTCTAACTCAGGGGAAATCGCAAAGCATGTCAGGTGAACAGAAATCGCTTTTCTCCTGACATATTGTTTTCACGGGGGAATTAAACATTACCTTCACCACGATTACAATTAAGGTTCCTATTCCATTAAGTCATGAGAACATAGAGCGCATGTGAAAAACAGCAGTAGAACTACCTTACAATGGAAATTCATTCACCGTAACATTTTAATAACAACAGAACTTATTTCAATTGTTTTCGTGGGATCGATTTACATTTATAATAGCGTTACTGTATACATAAATAAGCCGTATGTGTCTTGAAATAACCAAAATTCTTGCAAATTTCAATGTATATACATATGCATTGCCACATTAATTCCTTTTTTTTGAGGATTCCTAAATACCGGTCACTCTTAAGAACTGTTTATTTTAAAACTGTGAATGGTGAAGTTTTAAACAATTTGAGAATATTCTATCAGCCTTTACTCTCAACAAAAATATATGATGCAAAATAACCCCCAAATTAGGTGAAATAACTTCATTTTACGATATTTTTACTAGCTTTTTGATGTTTACCGTTTGCTATAGATTTACCGGGAGAGAATGGTGTGTTGTCGTAATTGAATTTTTTCTCTTACTACATATTATTTTTTAATGCACATTATTTTCTGTAATACACTAGGGTGCAATTCAGAGTAAAAAATTGTGGCGATGCAATTTCCCACGCATTTTTACTCTTTTCAAAAGTTTTTCCCAAGTGTCAGCAACAGTTAACACTTAACTTTTCCTGAGGAGTAATTTTTCAAACCAAAAATGAAATATTTTTATGAACAAAATATCACGGTTGAAGGCTCTCTCTTGAGGTGACTATACAAACTAAAATTGTATTACATTGATCAAAACTATATCAGTTGGCATAACGTAAGGAAAACATTCAAATTTCATTACAGATGAGTTATTATTTGTTAAAAATTATTGTTAGTAAATACATCATGCTCTAAGTTGTAATATTATGTATATGATATAATAATCTTAATACGTTCTGCTGTTCTTTAACATTCCTTACATGCTTTATAATTATTTGTACCAATTTCGGCTCTAAATAAGTAGTTATTTATACCACGTATTCCAAACACTAGTCTTACCCCGAAATGTGCCAGATATAGCTTCTAAATTTTCGTACTTCAGAAAATATACATTTTTCCATACCAGTTTCGGTGTTATACAAGAATGTTTTAGTACAGCTTCAAATTATTGTCCCGTGATTAAACTTTTAATCCCGAACTGATATACTTTCTGTTTGGCTATATGGTATAATATATATATATATATATATATATATATATATATATATATATATAAACGTATTTGTATTAATATTTGCATAGGCTTTTCTAAGTATTCTATATATAAACTGGTTGTGTAGCAGAAAAGGGATAGTTTCTCCGTGAACTTGTAGTGTAAGTGAGGGATTTCTCAAATCTCCCAGCATGCCACTGTATGTCTTGCTGAAAGAATGTCTGTAAACCAACTCGGGGCATGTTAAATGGAGGTCTAATTTCAGGTATTGTTACGTTGCAATGATATGATTTAATGTCTTTCCGATGAATATGTTTTAACGGGGTATCTGATTTTATTTCTAATTTAGTAGTTAAATAATGTAATCTTCTGTTATCCATGTTCTCAATTTTTGAGGTTGAAATAGTATTTTATACACGTGTTCTGCACCTTCTGTATACGATTTTGTTGTTCACTGATAACAACAAACAATCCTGCACAGTAGTTAAAGACAGTACTTACACGTCGCACAAATACATTAGTCAGGTGTCTGAAACAGAATTCGGCCGACTGGGTATTTATTGATATTTTTATCCGTGTAAATATGTTTGAATAATATATTTCCTAAGGTTTTATAAAAATTATTTTTATGTGTTATTGCCTTGTTTAGTGAGATATCATTGCGATATTTAATTTTTTTTAAAACTGGATGTGATTCAAACTTAATGTATTATCATTTTTTGTGAGTTATAAAGAACTTGTTTCGTACAATCATGTATGTGTTGTGTAAATCAATGCTACTTTCCGATATTTTCTCGTCCACTTCAACAACACGACAGGATAGTATAACTGTTTATCCTCTGCACACTGGAAATATTTTTAATACTTGAAACATGATTTCTTTCCCACTATTCTTGCGCAATTTTAGTTTTTTAATTCAAATTCAAACACTTAAATACATTTTCTAAAAATAAGTTGAAAATATTTGATAAACATAGATTTTCATTTTACAGTAAGGATAATTCTGAATAACAGCTGTTCAATTTAGGTTTTGTTAAATGCTGCGGAAGTGAAGAACTGCTGTACTGGTAACATCAAAATATGTGTTGTTTTCTAACGCAATCAATCAGTAAATGTACAAATTAATTGCAAATGTGTTATAAAGAATGATACAATAAAATACAGCTATTTATCTCGACATTAGCAGTAATTTTAAAGCACAGTTTTACTTACATGATTTATCCAGTAAACTTAGACTAGAATGAAATGTTTGAAACTGCTCTCCAGTTGAGAGCTTGGAACAGTTCGCACAGTGGGAGGCCAGTGGGTATTTGTTGTTGTGTCTTGCCCACCTTCTTACTGGTGCGCTCTGCGGGAGGTTGGGAGGGGCGAGTACATACAATGAGCCGAGAGTGGGGGTAGGCCCTACTTCTCGGGAAACAGGGAAGAAGCGATTCGGAGAAACAAACATTCGGATAAGTGGTATACAACCGTTGATTTCGGCAAGTAGCGTGACGAATGAGTTTCTGGGCTACAAAAGGTTCATCGGTGCTCGTGCGAGGAGAGTGGTCCACCGTTTGTAAATAGTAAGATACACATTTAAAGAAAAGAGAATTTGTTTATATGACTGAGATTAGTGGCCTATAGTATTTAGATATTATAACATTTACGTAAATAGTAGTCATCTGTGTGGTTTGATGTTTAATTTAATAGCAATTAATCATTAGTGTCATATGGAGATTATTTTGGTGTAGATAATTGTAAAGAAATTAGATTAGCATTATTAATTTTGTTTTAACTTACCAAAGACCTCCATCCCTCGTTGTACCTAGCCCCAAATTGTAACACTGGTATCAGATGTGGGATGGAAGCAATTTTATTAATTTAATTTAACAAAAAAAATAAAAATTAAGTGTACATTATTGCATAATTAGACAAACTGGGTAAGTTTTATTAGATAGAACACTTAGGTTATAAGTTTATGCTTAGAAGAAAAATGGTTAGTGAATTAGAAGAATTCCGAGCCCAAATATAGGGACTGAGTAGCCAAATAGCATGCCAGTGAGATTGCAGACTAGAAAATATACAGTGTTAATGAGTATCTATCAAGAAAATAGACAGTGTAGATAGGAAATCGACAGTGTTACTGATAATGTAGACAAGGAAATAGAAGGAATCAGTGCATTCAAATTGGAGTGTGTGGACAAGAAAATTGAAAATGTTTCCCAAACTGTGGATCTAAAAATGGACAATATCAGCGAATTAGTGGACCATACAATTGGAGTTCTAGTGAAAGTGTAGAACTTGTCAACAAGAAAATCGTAAATGTGAAAGACGAACAGCAGGAAACAGTGATTGTCTCAAGGATGGATTGGGAGGAATTTCTACAGCAACATGCAGGTGGTCAGCCATCAATGTATTGGTATAGCAGCTCGACGAAGATAGAGTCCAAGTAGGTGGGTAGGGATGAAAAATACTCTACAAAATCCAGATCAGCGGCAGACTATCACGGCACACGAAAACTTGGGTTTGCCATTCCTGGTGTTGGAAAGGGGATTACAATCAAACCTGCCCTTTTGAGGGCCAAACTCCAAGGTGTGAATATGGGCACCAATATGAGATTTCTGCAACCCTGAAGTGCCTACTTTCTGGCAGTAGTGTGAGAGACCATGCACTCAGTATACTCCAATCTCTTCCTGAACAACATCACCTGGAGCATTCTTCTTTAGTCTCTGCTCAGGACCACTTTTTGTGACATACTTATCATACCCAACTTCGAAGCTATAGCTGGCGACATGGGTAGTTACTTGATGAACTTTGGCATGACATTGTGTGAGTAGCCCAACTGTCACTCGAGAGGTGTCCAGAAGAGCTGTGAGAGGTGCTTGCCATTGGGTTCATCGTTGATGCCATTGTTGACATGGAGCTGCGACAAGCAGTATGCCTGGCAGCACCTCATACCATGCAAGATGCTGTAGTCCGTGCACTAGAAGTTGAGTCAGCATGGCAGTTTCCATCGAATCTGCATGCATGCGAGCAGCAACAGTAAAAGGCTACGAAAAGGGGAACAGCATTGAGAACTCCCCGAAGGAAATTAAAACAGAAATCAATTTCATTTCCCACAAGATTTGGTGCTTTGGAACACCGTCCTCGACAAGAAAAGCGGCCAGAGTACTGGGAGTGTGAATGACCTGGACACCTGAGAGTTCAGTGTCGACAGTAACAGTGACGGAACCAGAACCGAAAGCAAGGTAGACCACCAATCAGCTCAAAATTCGGGGAACATATAAACACTGGTCTTGAGGGGCAAAGTCGTGATTTCTGGAGGCAAAGTCGCACAATTCCTTCAAGTATGTGACCATTACTGTCGTCTGGATGGTCATCATAGAGCTGTTTACCCAGCAATCTCGAGATCGAAATATCGGACAGTGCCTCTTAACAACTGTAGAGTGGAAATTCGAAATGTTCTTAGTGCCAAAAATATGCTTTAGAGTCGAAGGGAAAAACATTGCTGCAAGTGCATGCATACATGTGGGACGTGCTATCTTCCAATTATCATAAAACTATGAGCAAAATGATAGGGACTGAGTACTCACAGCAAGACATAGGCACTGGCACGTGGTTCATTTGATGTAATATATTCCATTCGTAGTCTTTTTGTACTTAAATCATTTAGAATTTCCACTCTACAATTGTGACTGATTAGACAACATCAGTGAAAGAATAGAAAAGTGTGCAACTTAAGCTACAGCGTGAAGTCTACATAGTAGATATTGCCGATGCATGTTTACTGGGACATGATGTACTGCGCAAACTAGGATGCTGCATTGACACTCGACTAGGATTCTTGAGGGTAGGTGAAACAAAATTATCACCTGTCAACTGCCCTGTAGTTTGTTGTCATACCTTAGTGTTGCCAGCTTCTAGTGAAATTGTGATACCAGGGTGTTGTGTAAGAAAATGTATGAGGCACTTAGGGTTAATTGAACCTGTGACAAGAGCAAGTAACCTTCCTGATGTAGTGCTGACAAGGCAATTTGTCTTGAGGAGGGTGTCAAAGTTGGATTGTGTAAGCAGGTTTCCCAGATAAACACAAATGAGTCTAGGGATTTAACTGAGGACATTGTAAACCATACTCTGCCTGAACCACTTACATAACTCCTGGAGAGGACAAAGGAAAACCTGGACTGGACACAAGAGAAGGCTGTTGTTGCTGAACTCTTACGGAAGAAACAAAATGCATTTTCACGTGGAATCCCACTGTATTAATACAGGAGAGGCCAGACCTATCAAGAAACCCCCTAGACCTCTGCCTCTTGCTTCACATGAGGCATTCTGAAGGAAATTAAGGATCTAGATGTAATAGAACCATCAAATAGCTCACAATCATCTCTGGTAGTGTTGGTTAAGAATAAAGTTGGCTCAACCATATTTAGTATGGATTACCAATAGCTGAATGCTGTGACCAGAAAAGACTCATACCCACTTCCTCGGATAGATGACACTCTGCATAGCCTGGCTGGATCCCAATGGTTTTCATCTTTGGATATGAAAAGCAGTTGCTAGCAACATGAAGTGGCAATAGTGGATAGAGAAAACAAAGACTTCCTTTTCTTTTCAATGGAAAGAATTTGGCAATTCTAGGTCATTCCTTTTGCACTATGTAATGCCATAGCTAAATTTGAACGACTTGAGGATAGATTTTTACCTTAGGATTTTTTCAGTTTTATTTAGATTATATTGTTGACACAGGGAAGATATTCGATGAACACCTTACACACCTTGATTCGGTGCTACAGTAGGTAACAGCAGATAATTTGAAGTTCGTTCACTAGAAGTGTATTCTGTTCCAAAGGAAAGCAAAATTCCTGAGACATGTAGTGTCAGTTTAAGGGATAGAAACAGATATGGAGAAGACTAAAGCAATTAGAGACTTGCCATGGCCAACTGATAGGACACAGGTAAGTAGTTTTCTGGGGCTGTGTGCTTATTATCGGTGATTTGTTCGTAGGTTTTCCACAATAACAAAGCCACAACATAAGTTAACCAAGATCAAAACAACATTTCTCTTTACCCCTTAACTTGAATCCTCATTTAGAAAATTAAAGAAAATATTCTTTTTACCCTGTCCAGGGCTATCCTAGCAGTAATGGCGAGTTCATTTTAGATAAAGATGCGAGCGATATGGGGATTAGCGCTGTGTTGTCACAGATTCAGGATGGGAAATAGGGCTATTTGAATATTTGAGCAAAGTATTACATAAACCAGAAAGAAGTTACAGTGAAACACTCAGGGAGCTTCTAGCAATGGTCAAGGCTATTTCCCACTTTCACCATTACTTATATTGAAGCATTATATTCTACGAACAGATCATGCGTCGTTATGTTGGTTACTTAATTTCAAAAACCCAGAAAGACAGATAGTTAGGTGGATGCTGCACCACCAAGAATATTATATTTTAATACAACACAGACCTGGTCGCTTACACAACAATGCTGATGCGTTGTCCAGGAGGCCATGTGAGCCAATGTGTTTTCTCTGTGAGCGCCAAGAAGAGATAAATGGGAAGACACCAACTGCTTGTAGAACGAGAATCCAGGAGTTCACAACTGACAACGAAATTGCTTCATGTAGTGTAGCGGCCACGAGGTTTCGTGGCCCACTACTTGGAGTGTATGTACTGGTGGCCTGCAGAGGGAGGTAAATTGTGTGGCTGCACAGGGGAGGGTGCGCAGTACAACAGGTAGGCCGGCCTTGGTCAGGGGAGAGGTAGTAGAGCGTGACCTTGCTAGCGATAAGCAGTGCGGCCAGGTGAATTAGGGACAGCCTGCAACAGCGGAGAGACTAGTGTGCGTCGTGAAGTTTGTTTGCAGGCGAAAGCAAGGTTCAACGAATATGGCTAATTACCATTAATGGAACGGTTATTGGTCAAGCCATTGTTGCAGCTAAGTAACGAGTTAGCAAGCACTATGTAACAGTTGCTTTTACAACTGTGTCGTGTGATGCGGCAAACAGATGTGGCAATTCATGTTGGGCAGTGACTACTTATGGGTGAGTTGGGCTCGACGATATAGCACGTTGGGCTTTTAGCCATTAATTATCGCACTGTGGCCTAAGCCTTTCTTAGTGAGAGCTAGTTGGTGAAACCAGTCTTTGTGATGCAGTTGGTTTTGTGGATCGTGCGGCTCGGAAAGTTGGTCGTCGTCGATTGTTTGTGGGCAAGCCTGGAAGATGGCAGAGTGCTGTTGGAGACGGTATTTAATCATGTGGAGAAAAGCAGGAAATAAGTGATGTTTCACCAGGGGAAGATTAACTGAGAAGCCCTTAGGTAAAATTGCCTACCACTCGGAGACTAAGGTAGGTCTCGCCCTGATTTTAACCTTCTTAAGTGACCAGCTACGATGTGCCCTCAATTCTTGACCATGTCATTTGACATAGGGCATAGGAAACCTAAAGGAAGACTATAATATAGTTTTGTAACCTGTTGTTGCGGCATTTAACCGTCTTGTTAGCAAATTGTGCAGGCCTGTAATGATGCCATTTTAATTTTAGCAAGAATTAACAACTGTTTTGTGACTATTTCCGCAGTAAACTCGCATTATTATTGCTGTTTTTTTTATTTAGCCAATAATGTGAAGGTTATTGTAATGTGTTAGAATTGGGATTTGGCAGTTGTTAAACCGTTATTCTAAATTTGTTCATAGATATTTGATATCTTGCTGGTGTAAACAAGCTTCGTTACATGTTTATCGGGCAGCCTTTTGCAAGGCCTGTATAGAAAGCTTGGCTATTACCCGTTCGTTTCAACGAGTGTAAGGTACTGTATAATGATCAATTATATTTTCCGATATATTTGGTATAATCGAGATGTACTGGCCTGTATGCCGGGTTGTTTGTAGTACTAATGTACTTATGATTTGTTGGTCATAAATCTGTTTAGTTCCAGTGATGCAGTGTGAGTGGGTGATTGTACTGTCCCTCCCTTTGAGTTAATGGTTCTTTGTTGAGGCCTTGTGCCACATGTGCAAGAAGCAATATTTAACATTCGTAAGCTAGTATGCATTTTTTTTTGTTTTCACGGTGACACCTTGGGGCTAGCTCTGAGAACTGAGAATTGGGGTCCAGTTCAAAGAGTTAGCTACAGTAGTTATGAAAGAATTAGCGAAGATAAGAGATATGGCCATGCTCTTAGGCCAGTTATAGAATGAAAGGTAAAGTGCCATCTCTCAGAGTGAACTGAGTTACCTGATAAAAGTTCTGCAATTAAGGCACACTGGGCACGATGTTATTCTCTAGCACTGATATATGGTGTACTGTACAGAAAATGGGAATGTGCAGATGGCGAACAAACACGTCTACAGCTAGTACTCCCAGAAGTTATAGTTCCAGATGTGCTGATGGAACTTCATAGTTCAGCAGCTGGAGGACATTTTCAAATTAATAAGACTCTCAACACAGATTGCAATACTGTTAGCTATATTATAGGGACGATATCGAGAGGTGGTGCAGATCATGTGATGCCTGTACATCAAGGAAGGGACCAAGAACTAGACTATGTGGTCGCCTTCAGAAGTAAATTGTTGGAGCCCTATTTGGAAATTGGCAGTAGATATTTTGGGTCACTTGCCAGTGACTAAAATGAAGAATCAATACCTATTGATGGCAAACACTACTTCACCAAGTGGCCTGAAGTCATACCAATACCTAATCAAGAGGCTAGCACCATGGCCGATGTTTTAGTGGAGCATGTTATATCAAGGTTTGGAGTACCACTCGAACTTCACATCGACCAGGGCCGCAACTCTCAAGCCAAGATATTCCAGGAGTTGACCGAAATTCTGGGAATGTAGAAGACACAGACTACACCTTTGCATCCTCAGTCGGATGAGATAGTCCAGCGGCTAAATCGTACATAGGAAAAGTATCTGTCTAATATTTGTGGCAGATAATCAAAATGATTGCGACTCCAAGGTGATCATGTTCCTCCTCGCCTGTAGATCTGCTGTTAATGAAGCCACTAGAGTAAGATCTTCAAAGATGCTGTTAGGGAGATAGCTTTGCCTTCCAAATAATCTGCTATTTGGGAGACCAACAGAAGAAGAGCTGCCTCCTTCATCGATGGTGTATGCCGATGAAATGAGTCGCAAATTGGGCACAGCCCATGACTTTTCTCGGCAATATTTGAAGTTCAACAGCGACCAGATGAAAACGAGATATGATCGGAGGGGACCAGAAGAGATGATTCAAGAAAGACAGTTTTTGTGGCTTTATATTTCACAGCGACGAAAAGGATACTGTTCGAGACTGCATAAATGCTGTGAAGGCCCCTACCGGAATCTTAATAAGGAGAAAAATGACGTGATTTTCCAAATCTTTCGCTAGGGATTTCGGACAAGAAAACCCAAGGTTGTGCTATGCACAGACTGGCTCTCTATGACTTACCAGAGACTATTATGTCTGCTCAGGACAAACAGACTTAAGGAGGGGGCAATGTTGAAAGCCGCGGGTATCTAGCAGAGCAGTGTAAGAAGATACGGTGGCGGCCGAGCTAAGATACCTCCATGTTCTCTGTATGGCGCGTGTTATTTTTTGTGGTGCCACGATAGTCGAAGAGCAGTGTAAGTTGATGTATATCCTGTAAGAGTAAAGAGGTTTGGTGTACATTGCGCTTCTCGTGCTACAATTTTGCGACATGCAGCGGCAGCCACCTGCATGCCTATCTCGAGTATTCTCAAGACCCGAATAACAGCAGTTATCATTGTCTAGAGTATTCCTGTGCAACCTCTATTTTGCAGGATGGTGATCGACCAAGATAATACATCCTTCTAGGAGCTTTGAGATAAAGACTTTCCATGAGAATTCGAGATTTTAGAGTAAGGGTATAAGAGAGCTGCAGCAGAGACCATGTCTTTTTTAGCCAGCAGGTTTCCGGTGTGAGATGAAGTGATAGTGAAGAGTGGCAAGAAGTATTGAGTTGCGAGAAGTGTTTGTTGGCGTACAGCGAAGTTGATTGCCAATTATCTTTAAGTAGTTTCTAAGCTACAAGAGATTCATCGGTGCTCGTACTAGGATAGTGGGTCCACCATTTGTAAATAGTATGATACACATTTAAAGATCAAAGAACTTGGTCATAGGACTGTGATTATGTTACTTACATTTTATAACCTATAAACAGTAGATATTTGTGTTGTGTGATGTTTTATTTAATTGTAATTATTCCTTAGTGACATACAGAGTTTATTTTGGTGTAGATACTTGTAAATAAATTAGGTTAGCTTTATTTATTTTATCTTTTACCAAATACTTCCGTCCCTCAATGTACCTAGCCCAACTTGAAGAAATACGTACTACAGGATAATTGCATGGCACACTCTTGATGGCGAGACTAGTAATGGATCATTTGAAATGTGTAAAAGGCTAAAGTAGATGCATAGCCCAGCCATACAAGGTATTAAATCTAGGTGCTGTAGATGAGTGGCAGGTAGAGTAGGATTTTATATAATTTATAACACTTGTTGTTTGAAGCAATACCGCTTCACACACTGGGCTACACCACCTATTATGCCTCCCTCGAGAAGCAAGATCATGTCATAATTTGCCAGAAGTAAGATTTCAGTGCAATAGCCGTCGGTATTTCACCGAATGCATATCTGTGCGAACTTACATATTACACACAATCCAGTATGTATTTTACCAGGTAGAGGATGCGAAAGTTCTTGAATATAACTGTGCTTAGAATACGTATATTTTCAAAAACATGTCTGAGTGGTTATTCAGAGTATTGCTAGCGAATTTGGTGCTAGGTCAGTTGCCCGCGATGGACGCTTTCCAGCGATGAAAATAATCTTCTTCTCCTCCAGTGGTTTTATCCCTCCCTATATCGATAAGCTGCCAATGGGAACAAAGGACCGGCACACTGACAGACACTTGTGGGTGGCCCAGGCGTATACCTGCTAATTCCTGCCATCCGTGTGACAGTAGGGAGACGCATATATCTCTGAGTTGATAACTACCAATGAGGAGGCTCCGTTTAGCCACGCCTGCAAGGAAAGGTACTCGGTGCTCACGATATTTCGTCACTTTATAAGCCCGGTAGAAATGTACTACCAGTTCATTGTGTATTATATCACAAACATAAGTGCAAACAAGGCTAACGACTTGTTTACATCATGGTCGACCTCTGTAGCACAGTTTGTTGCGTGCCAGTTGACAACGTGAAAGGCTCTTGTCTGGATTCCTTACTATTCGTAGTAAGTTTTCTAAGCCAATCTACGAACACCTTTACTATACACCCCGGTATAGGTACAGAACTTTTATGGCCTTCCTCATTGCTTTGAATACAGTAACTTTTCAGAAATTTGCAACTCTTGTCATAAATTCGAAACAAAACAAAAAAAAAAGTAAATTCGTTACCGTACTGAAAACGTCAAATTATTAGTTTCTTTTTTAATGCCATGATGTTATTAAGGGTATTTACTGAATAATATTTATATAATCGTATGTATTACGCTTTCTATACTCTCTTGGTTACATTTGATACTAAACTGTTCACTTAGAAGAGTATTCTTAGCAAAATTAAATTAAAAAACACACTAGGATAATGAAGGAAAGTTAAATATAAATAAATGAAGTTATAGCCTCTGTCCTTTCGCGTTACATAGTCTAACATTACAAATTTTGTTATGCCTTTAAAACCATCAAAAATGTTTTTGCATTGCCCAAATATCTTGCAAATTAAGTACGGAATAGAAATTCTTAGTGTGCAACATCGGTAGAATGAAATACTTAAATGACTACAATTAAATTAAAAACTGATCTAAATCGACGAGATATTTGTAGATTAATTCATCGGCGACGGTTTTGTGTAAACTAAACCGAATGCAATTTCGCAGCATTTTACATCACAAAATATTTATGTCCAACACATTAAGAAAGAATGAATTTATAATATTTCAGGGTTTCAATTGGTATACGTAATTTTAAAATGTATAAGCATGTGATACATAATTTCGCAATTGTAAATTTGTACACTGGAATTGTTTCATTTCGTCAAGTAGAATAATTTCGACAATAGTAGCTAAGAATAGTCGAACTGAACGTCATGGGACAGTCTAAATATTTTTGGAACCCTTGGAAAGTTATGGGCCTACAGTAAGTGTATTTATTTATATCATTGAAACTATTTAAAGGAGTTATTTCATGAAAATCAATCTGATGTAGTACAATCATTTAAATATTTTTAAAATAACCATATTAATGTTAAGACTCACCTAAATTTTCCAAACAAATTAATTTAATGCAGCCCATATAAAAAGATATATTTTAAAATATGATAGTTAAATGATTTCTAGATCGTTGCTATATATAGCAAGTTATTGCTTCTAGATCCTTGATCTACGTCGGCATAACTGTTTACCTATGAAATATATTGATAGATAACGCGGTTAATTGATGTAAAACGGTTTACAACTAGGAGTATGCTACTATTGCTCCAAATTTTATTATGTGTATTTTATGTAAAAATCGCTTCATCAAATATTAATCATTATTATAAGCATTCAAATACGTCGTTAACTAAGTATATTACCAGCGTTAGGCCTATTATTACACATATTATGAGTGCCATTGCTACACATATTAACAGTACAATTACTTCAGATATTTGACATTTCTTCATGTATCTTGTCTACACAAATAACTAGCTGACAGAACAAATTCAGTGGTGATGTGTAAAAAAAGTTCCACAGACTGTTTTTGTTGATTTTGGTCTTGAATACGGAAACACACCTCAGTTTTCGAAATGTAGCATCTGTTGTACACAAAAGCTAGCTGTGTTGATCTGTGTTGTCATTAACGTGTTGCCTGTGCTCATCCGGTTTCTATCACTTTGTGATCGTCTGTGCCGTCGTTTTACCGTCCAATTCGTTTCAGTAATTTTCTGTCCCTGACATATTAATTGTTTGTATGATGTTGTTTTAAATTATTGTAAAAGTTAGTAGTTTTTCTATGTGTTTTACTATCTCATTTTCGTATTATTTTATTTAAGTAGCCGATGAGTACAGCTTCACTGATAATGTCTACATGTTACTGATAACAAGGAGAAAATTTTTGGAAAGCCTGATGTACAAAATAAGTGTATTTTAGCATGAAAAAGCTATAAACCTACAAGCTACTAAAATGACGAAATTGGTTCTTGAGTAACTTAGCCCTACATCTAGTCTTAGTTCTGCAACTATAGAGCGTCCCAACCTTAGATTGCAATACAGGTCTTATGGCGCGCGCTGTTGCGAGATCGCAGCCGCATATACAGAGTTCGGAGATGTTCTACTTCAGAATTTTGAGTTTTAAAATATTTTGGCTTTTAATATTTTAACTGATGTTACAATTTGAATAAAATCACGCT
>PNEQ01089932.1:0-17486 GCA_003012365.1 Medauroidea extradentata
TGTATTTATTTGCACAAGCTGTACATGTATGCTGATGTATTTATTTGCACAAGCTGTACATGTATGCTGATGTATTTATTTGCACAAGCTGTACATGTATGCTGATGTATTTATTTGCACAAGCTGTACATGTATGCTGATGTATTTATTTGCACAAGCTGTACATGTATGCTGATGTATTTATTTGCACAAGCTGTACCTGTATGCTGATGTATTTAGTCGCACAAGCTATACATGTATGCGACCGGCAACTTCCACGAAAAATTATGTTGAAATCATATTCGACCTAACTTATTGAAATATAAGGGGGAATATTCACCTCCAGCCTGGGTTTAATGATTGTTCAGTTTTGTTTTCAATATATTTTTGTACATTTCTCCATAATAGGTTATATAATATGGTATGATGGACTGTTTTCGTACAGCAGTTCACATGAATGAAATTGTTTATTACTTGTGGAATAGCATAAATAGCATTTAAAAATGTAAGAAAGAATAGATAAACAAAAAATCCACAATCTCAGATAACAGTTTGCTAACTTTGTAAATAAATAATTTGCCGATATGACGCATTAGGCTCAATTACTTACCCCGCAATAAAATGTTTAAAAATTCCTTGTCGGAGATTGTGCTCCACAAATATTTCAAACTGGATCTTTTTTTCTTATAAATTTGGTGCACATTGTTTTGTAGGAATGCTTTTTTTGCATATTGCCTTAGAGAAGCCTACAATTATCACGCCAATAAATAATTTACAGTATTTTGCCCGCTACAAGCATTACTGAAGGGTGTATAAACAGTTTTGACATTTCTTTCTCTTGAGGTTAATTGTTAGAAAATAAGTTAGACAATAAAATTGAATTAATGTGGTATCGAACACTAAAAAGGTGTAGTAGATTTTAGAACATGACATATGGAAAAAATGTGGTCACGCTTTCAGAAGTGCTTGTACCGGGGAAAAAACTGTAAATTAAAGATGGCCGCGTACCATCCCTCTTTAGAGCCGTATACAGCAGGCTGAAGAACATTGTTGCAGCGTGTTAGGAGGATTTTTTTTTAGGAAATACCACTGAACATGTAATCGGCATTTTTGGTTCGAAAAGAAAACACATTTTAAACAATGTTTCTCAATTTTTTGTTTTCTAGATATCATGCTTAGATACATTGTTTCGGGGCATCTCAAAATGGTTAAGAACTTCTTTTTTAGACTGTTTCCACGTAAAATATACCAACCGGAATCGTAAAACAAAAAATAGAGAAACACACTCTAGACATTACTATGCACTTTCCGTAAATAAAAATGTAAGGTTACCCCTTAGAGTTCAATAGAAAAAAAGTCAACGACCGAAACACTGCACGCAGTTTCGCGCCCCGCGCATAAAGACGATACGGTTGTTAACGGACGAGCCAGTCTAGCTGTTATCGCCTACATGTTTCCGTACCTCAGACGCGGCATCAAGTCCCTTCTGTATGGGCGTACACATCTTTGACGTTGGACAAGAAGCAGTAGATTGCTACAAAATCTCGGAAAGTATTTGTGTTGGGTATCATATGTTTTTAGTGTACGTATGTTTGATAAATCACAATTCGACCAGTACTTTTGAAACCTACGTTATAACCGAATGTGATGTCATCTGCTATTGTTTTATGCCGTGGTTAAATAAACGTAACTCTTTGTTAATTTGTGCCATTAATATCAGCAGCAATGTGTTAATGGTGTTGTGCGCGTTATCTCAAAATTATTTTTAATTATTTGTAATTTTAAACATGAATTCTTCGAAAATGGTAAGGATTCAGGTATTGACATAAGGCAACATTGTTTGATTTGACATGCTGATTCGTAATCCCTCAGTAAAATTTAAATAGTGCTGCCGCATCATATGTAGTGAGATATTATTTCGAAATATAAATGTAATGTCAGTAACATGATTTGGGATGTTTGTAGATCGTCTTTCGCTTACACATTATCAGAAACTTAGTTTTATGTCGTATATGTATTCTTAGATAATATAATAATCTAGTACTTCAGGTCTTACTTTGGTGATGTGTACTGTCCTCATATTCAGTTTAAATTAAGTGATAATTCTAAATGGGATATTGTAACTTATAGGTAGTTCACTTTAAAGTGAGCCCTTCACAACACTTATAATAATAAAATTAATGTATTTATTGGGATTATACAATGAAACTTTTTAGAGGTGTGAAATGTTTACACTAGTTTTCAGTTACATTGAAGTATTAGTATTTAAAATAGTAAAGATGGAGGCATAATGGCTCACAAAGTATTGCAAGCAGTGCTAAGTTTATCCTGAACAGCCTATATTTAACATTTTACGAACTATGTGGTAAAATAACTCGTAGGGATACGAGAGGCATCTGCACACGAAAAGAGGTTTTCCAAATGGTTTAAACTGGAAATGACAACATTTTATTGACATGAAGTGCAACTGTCTAAAGCAAGACCTCACACCTGAGATTAATTGTGGATTATGGAATGTTAATCATCCCCCCGTCGAGTAAATAAAGGTTTTGTATGTTATCACCGTACTAATGTTTTTAACTTATTGCATATTTTATTGCTTGCCAAAACGTAATAATTATTCTTTATTGCGCAAAACAAATTACCGTGAAGTAGCACACTCAAGCGAATAGTTTTCGAGAAGAAATATTTCGTTTCATACTACCCCTTTTTTCCCCTTCTGTGAGAGATAAATGGCATTCCACAAGTGTTCCCTGCTTGGTGTCGGGTTCTGATTGAAAACGTTATTAATAACTTACATGTTACTTTTGTCTTATTTACATATTATTTTCATTTCAAACCATTTGAAGTGTCGGTTTTCTAGGATGAGTACCTCTCTTACAAGTGACAGTATGACATAGTTCGTAAAACGTTTTATGTTTGTCATTTTCCATTAGACATAACATCACACGTTCGTTCCTGAAGTTCTGGATCATATACATTAATACATAAATATACACACATACACATACTCTAATTAAACTGGAAACAATGAATATGGCCTGTTTGCCATTTTTTTTCACCGATTTAATTAACTAACGCCGCTTAGTCGGAAATGAGTAGAAAGTTTTAGAAAATTTTAGAATACTTTCTTTGCATTTGGTGGGCAACTTGTTGTAGACTAAGAACATCTGAAATAGTATGTAATGACATTTTGGTAACATAGTGAAACTAGTTTTCTAACTCTGGCTTGACTAGGAGAAAAAGTACTGAGAAAATAATGAAACAAATGCACTAACTCAGTGTGTTAGCGAATGTTATTTTTCACATTTTTAGCAGCTAATGTTAGTGAAACCACAGAATCAGTTAAAAACCTTACACTTGGTTGAATCAGTTGAAATTATTCTAATACTGATTACGAGTCTTTATGTATGTACAGCTTAAGTACATGAATAAAACCCTGAAATGTAATACTTCTTAGACGCCGCAAAACTAAAAATATTAATAATATTATTAATAAATCACTAACTCTTCGTGGCTTCTTTCAACATAAAATAATTTACATTTAGATTAACAACTCAATAAAAATATGTTAGTTTGCAAACCAGTGTGCATTAAGACTGTTGAACCAGTAGACAAATTAAATTCTTTTTATCACACGTGCATAGTTTCGACTGTAAAATTTTTAGCACTTCCCGTTGGAAAATCTGGACGTATCGATATTGCAACAATGCACAATGCAGCAAGTTTCCAACAGAAGCTCGATTCCCCTCCATCCTCCACACTCCACCGCAGTTTTCGGTCGGCTTAAAATACACGAGCACATCACACTGACCATATGGCTACTAGCCGTTTTTGACATTAAACAACCGCGGACACAGGAAGCACCATACGCCAGAGCTTTTTAGAAGCCAAGATTATAAACTTGGAAGAGTCGGCTCCAAGCGACGCAAATATCAATGTCAATAGCAAATCTTCCCTACTTCGTTTTTACGAGTCTTTGCAAGACTGGGCGCGGTGGCGCAACGGTAACACGTTGGACTTTAATGTAGGAGTACCCGGGTTCGATTCTGTTATCCTGGTTTGTGTTGTGTGGTTTCTTTAAATCACTCCACACGAGCGCTGGAATGGTTCATCATAATACACAGTAAAACAAGTTGTAGGTCCTACTTATACAAGACAAAGCTAGTAAACTAATGTCAGAACCTTTATCGGTCTAGGCACTACAACAAGAATGTCGCAGATTATTAAAATTGTCAAAATTGTCCAGGAACCTGTGGGGACTAGTAGGATATATTTTAAAACAAGAATATTGCTTAGTGTGAAAGGAAATGACCTTCGACGGCCTGACACTTTTACAAATTTTTTTGTACTTAAAACAAATTCTTTGAAAACTGGTTCCCAAAAAAATGTGATACTTCAAACACTTGTAAAATGTACACGAATTTATTTGAAAATGTACGGTTGTGTTATAAATATACGAAAATGTTTGTAAACACACATACATATTTATATATTCACAAGCATTTCTTGTAAACTTTTAAAATATTTTTGTAAACTAACAAAAAAAATTTGGAAACTAGTTTTGAAAGAATTTTTTGTAAGATTTCAACAATTTCTTTAACTGTGTAGGTATTGGTCTATTCCGTTCCCAGTTTCTGTCCTTGTGTGGTTTTGTAATTGTCTCTAATGACTTCACTGTCGATGAGACGTTAAAAAAGTTTGTAAAATACACATGTAATAGCGTGATTTTTTTAATGTATTTTGAACGAAACAGAAACGTGAAATAAGACAACTACTTGATGGAGACTCTGCTTCCACATACATTTGTTTAAAATCATACACTTTTTTTTACAGTGAATGTTGTTGACCATCCATGCGTCCCTTTTAACTTCTGACTGTTTCACATTTGGAGTGGCTGCTAACATTTCTTTAACGTCTGCAAAGTCGCGTAAGAATGGTTCTAGGATTTATCTGCCCTCAACTGACACTGACAGATGGCTAGGGAAAGGAATATTTTGCGAGATCAATGACATGCCTGTTATAATCCATTGTCCTATTCATACACAAGCCCCGGCTATTTGTCTATTAGCTGCTACTCACTGAAACAACACACAATGAACGAATGGACGGGCTCGAGGATGCATAGTACATTGGATTCTAACACGTCGGCCATTGAACTAGCAAATTATTCCGTTCCCTACGAATGGCTCGACTTCTCTGAAAAGTGTACTTTATTGCTGCCTTTTGGGGCCGCGGCAGCCAAGAGGTCAGACACTCGTCTCTTACCTTGGCGATCCGGGATCAATTCCCAGCGGGGCTGGATCTGGATTTTTCGTGTGTTGATAACGTGGTGGACGTGGCCCGCCAGTATTTTTCGGGGTACTTTCGTTTCTTCCGCTTTTGCATTCCGTCGCTATTTCATTGTAGGGGCCCGGCCTCCGTAGCATAATCGGTTAGGGGGCCGGTGTACGGTGCGAGAGTTCCTGAGTTCGAATCCCACTCGGACATGGCTGTTGTGTAGTCACTTCACCTCACTTCACCTCGTCGGCTCTCAAGAGTTAGTGGGCCAGGAGCATGAGCCGTGCTGTAGTGTGGTACGGAAAGTATATTTTGTGTGACTATTAATAATGTTTTAATACGTTTATCTACGAAAAGAAGACACATATCAAATTGTATCCTTATGATTTTAAAAATGCCATCCGCTAGTAATAACATGATCTACAAGTCCTCTAAAGTGCAAAAAATGACTTTTTCACGTTGCTGTATCTAAGAAAATATCAACCATAATCGTAAAAAAATACCTGCATTGGACTTTACCACATACTTTCCTCAAGTACAATTACAGTGTTCATCGTATGAAGTCCCAGTGAAAAAAAAAAAAAAAAAACATTCTACGAAACACTGCACGCTAGTTTAGTACTCCGTGCCTAAAGGCGATGAGTTTTTAGACGGACGTGTTGTATTCGACTTATCGCCTTTCCCGTTTCCGTGCCTCAAACGTAAAAAAAGAAAGCTAGCGTCCACGAACTCGTAAGACCTCGGTGTTAAAGGGCCGTATAACTCTCTCGCCTCACCTCATCTCCATTGTTAGGGTCTCGTTCCATATAATCTGGCGGGGAACTGCAGACGCGTAAACACTCTCACGTTGAATGCCAGCCTCTCGGGGTATACACTGACCTCTGGCTCAGTCCCTATTTGATATTTATTTATGCCTTTTAACAGAATTCGTAATCTCTGAGTATGATTTCGAAATTCTGTAGATTTAATATGATTACATTTTCACAAGGGAGAATATTCTTACTGTTACAAGTTTAACTCCAGAGGGATATGTCCAAGTTTTTTAGTTTCGGTTTTCATTTCTGTTTTATTATTGCTTTGTGTTTTCTTTATTTTTTATCTGACGTAATCCTTTGTACGATTTATTATGTATTTTATTTTATATGTTGATTTTGACAACATATAATTTTGCCTTGTTTTTACTTGTTTGTTTTGCTCACCTGGTTTTCTGGGGTGACAGAGTACAAAATGGTTTCGTTATTAATTCTACTCAAAACCATTATCTCCCATAGCAAGAGTGTTTCAATCAAATTGATGCTATGAGTAATAGTTAGCAGGAAACTTGATATTACGCTTTATTAAATTATGGTAGGAGACGAATACCTTACCGACAATCGCCAAAGTTAGAAGGAGAAAAAAAGAGTCGCCAGTTCTCATTTTTCATCTCGTCGTTTTGTGCCCAGCGAGTTGCGTTGTTCGCCACACACCCGTCTCGGTGCAGAAACTAAATAAATGAGGCTACCAGTCGGCGTGAAATTCGGGAAAATTGGAGAGAATTTATTTTGGACTTTTCGGGAAGAGGCGGAACTTTTGATACATAAGAGCGATTAAGTAGATGTTTGCCAGAGTAACCTAAAATTCCTAAGCGGACCCGAGCGCGTCCGAAGCAATGCCTAAGTCCTCTACCGCCAGCTGCCCTTCCAGGGCACACTATTACATACACTACTGTAACACGTCGTGTTTATACTGGTTTGCTACAGGTCTGGAAAACAGGTAAAACCTGAAAAAGTAAGGGAAATTGCTTCTGGTGACTGGAAATTCAAAGTTGTAGAACAAACTTACGGCTTAGCAGTAGGAGTTTGCGGGCTTTTGCGGTCGTTATCTAGCCGACTAGCTTGACTTCTTGGCTGGAGTCGCATCTTCACGGCTGCAGGCTTAGCGATTGACTTTTGGACAATTGCATAACCATTCACTGTACGAAAATGTTATCTTAGCAGTTCATTTTAAAAATAGTTTCAGTTACTTATAACTCATTATAGTTCTCTGGATTGTTGTAACTGAGTGTGTCGAACACATGTTATTGTCTGTAGTACATTAAAAAAGTTTTTTAAAACAGCCATGCAAATTTAATTTATTTGAACATTTTAAGTTAGATTATCGTGATTTTTAATTCCACAAAATCACTGGAAATTCATAATTGTTGTCTGGAAAACCAGGAAAAGTCAGGGAAACTTGATCTAGAAATTCTGTAACAACCCTGAAGTCACATTATAAACTCGAATAAAATAAATCCTAAAACATACTGTATTGCATGATTTTTTGTACCGATGATTTTTTCTCGTGTTAGGTCGCCTTGGCTACTAGTTATATTTACAGTGTCGGATATTAAATTTGAGTTATTATTTTAGCACTGCCATAGGTATAAGATAAATTTTCCATAAACCAACTAAATACCTACAATTTATATTCATTATTACAACAATTAAAAGTTCTTAAGAGGGCGTGGTACATAATTCAACGCTAGAAGCATTAATCTAACTGTAGGTTTCTTGAAGCCAATTAGCAAAAGTTAAACAATAGCAATCAATCCTAGACAATAGTTTTAGCCAAAGTTTTAAACAAAAGTGTTTCCAGTGTTACGAACTTCTGCGGTACAATCTCTGACCCCGGGACCTCGTGCATTTAACTGCGGTGCAAGAGATAACGCGTAACGAATTAGTAATTTTGGATAAATATTTACTCATAAAGTTGGAAAATACCATTATCTAGGATTGTCATTGAGTATTTTATCCATATTGGCTTCGAAAAAAGCTTAGAAATCAATAGATGTTTTCAGCGTTTATCTGTCTACCACGCACCAAAAATTTTACTGTATTTTCAGTACCTTATGTTGCCAAAATTTTCTCTTTTACAAAATATAGGATATATTTTTGGTAAACTGCTTGACATAAATAATACTCTATTCGTTCATTATTATTTATGACATGCATTTTACCAAGACGATATCCTATGTTTTGTCGAAGAGAAGATTTTGAGAATACAATTAGAATACATGTTAAGGTTCAAAAGCTGAAAGTACAATGTAATTGTCTAATACTCCCTATTAAAATAAAGTATAGAGGTCTTAATTTTACGCGAAATTAAATAATATTGATACTTCCTTTATCCAACTACAAGGCCTGTCGCTATAATGTCTCTAGTAATAAACACATCTCAGCTGAATGTCTCTGCAAGAAATACTCTTCGTCGTTACTATAAATGGAAATGGTCCTTCTCTCCAAACAGATTTCAACCAATCTCTCCTCTCCTCGTCCACAGGCCTTCACCGCTCACTAACACTTGTTCAGTTTACTGCAGGCCTGCTACTGCCGAATGTTGTCTACGAGTTCAGTCGCTAGGCATCGCCCGACGTCACAATTGTCTTCCCAACTCGCCGACACTACTCGCTACTCCGCCTCCACATTCCAACCCACGCTCGTCCTCGAAGTCACAGGACTCCACTTGAAACTCACTGCACTAACGGTAGCTGCGATCACCAGAGACCCGGCGACTGCACGGATAGGAGTTTACACATGTTAAGTTGAGGCTCGGTACATATCTAACCTACTTACAGGACACCACCAACTATTTTGTTCATCATAGTGTGGTCTACAGTGCTGTGGGATCTTTTAAGTTGTATTTTAGCCCACTTTCCGAAGGATAAAGTAGGCGTATGAGATCGACTTCATGTCTGGGTGTGTGCCCGAAAAACTTTTGACCCTGTGAACTGAATTTCATGAATTTTACATATAGTGCATAGTAACCTGACTAGACTTTTGTGTACTTCTCGTTTATCCCGTGTTTATATATTCAAAATGGCGGCCACTTTAACATTTGTCAATCCCACTAGCTATCTAAGGCACCGTATTTTAGAATTTCATCAAATTCGGTACTCTTAAAGAACCTAGTAAGGTGACCTAGTTTTTATGCATTTAGTTAATTTGATATATAGTTTCAAATTGGCCATTTTGTAAAATAAACAGAATGTTCCGTAATTGTGGCGTGTGTATATGTATATGTATATACACATACACTAACATGACATTTTTTAGGTAATATTACTTTTAATTTAATCACACGTGGTACATACTAAGTACCAAACCTTTCTTTACTTTTACATTTTTAGGTTATTCTGTATTTATATTTGTATAGTTGCGTCCTTTTTAATACTTTTTGCGTAGTATTATATCTGTAGAAATATTTTTTCCGTTTATTAATCTTGATACATATGCTGCTTTGGTAAGTTTACCGAACTTTAGTGTAATTTCGTTCATCCTGTCTTCATATTTTCAAAACGGCGGTGGTTAATTTTATATTTAAAGCATATTATGGCATATCTAAGGTAATATTTTTCTGAATTTCATCAAAATTAGTTCATTTTTTTGTAAGCTCACTTGACTTTTTTGTGTGTTTCGTACCTCCTGTGCTTATATTTTTATAATTGCGGTCAATTTTTATATTTTTCAGCATAATGTGACATATGAGGTTATATTATTTCGAAATTCTTCAAACTTAGTACGAATACACAGTGTAAGGAAATTATCAGCCCAAATTGTGGGAGGTGATTCCTCATGAAAAAGTAAGCAGACATTATATGGGACAATTTTAAGATATGTGAATACTAAGGGAATTATGAGCTCTTCAAAATGGAAATAAAAAATTGTGTTTGGTCAAAATTTCAAAACGTTTAGGAGTTAAATTACAGTTCTGTGGGTGATGTTAAGTTTATTTAGATATCTAACCTGTAACTAATTTGTCTTACAAATCTTCTCATTTCATGAAAGTAATAAGGGTGGCCCCGTCAAATTGCATAAAATTACTTTGCTGACATATTTTGTGAACATTGTATGCTGATAAATTCGGGCAGCACATCGTAAAAATGAAAAATGTCCTCTTGTTGCAAGCTCCTAGAATTGCACCGTTTACAAAAAAAAATGCACCAACTTTTGCTGTGAAACTAACCCAACGCCTGGTACTTAGGAAAAAACTGGTACTTCCGCCAAGAAATTATTAGTTTGTACATATGACATGCTCTTAGGAAATGCAATCTATGATGCAGTATTTTAAAAGAATGTCTCAAATCCAGCGAAATAATCTACGAAAAAATCACTTAGTTTTGACTCGATAAATTTGGCAACGAGTTTGATTTTTCAGCGTTTTTGTAAAATGTAATTTTTTGTTTGCTGAAAGTTAATGAATTTTTCAAACATCATTACATCCCTTTCTTAAATTGTAAAATTATTTAATTACGTTTTCTATTGTTTTATTTATTTAGCTGAAAGACAGTGACGAAAAGCTAAGAAAAGATGATTTTGCTACCATTTCTTATTGATTTGGAGGTCATAGGACTCCGTTTCAGTCATTCAGTGACATAAATAAAACATTTTCAAAACGATTGTATTTCTTTCAGTCTGTGCAAAAAGGAATGCTATGTTTATAAAAATCCATGAATTTTTCTCTTCGAAAAAAAAAAAACATTTTGTAAAAATGCTGCAAAACCAAATTTGTTACAAAATTTACCGATTCGATCATAATATTTTTAAAGTTAATTGGATTGACTTTGCAACATTCTTTTAAAAACTGATTTTTCTGAGAGAATGGCGTATAATTCCTTGGGGAAAGTACCCTTTTTGCCTGTGTACCAGGCGTTGTATTATCGTCATAGCAACTGTTAGCCTATGTGCATTTTTCTTGTAAACGGTGCATTCTAACAGCTTGCAACAAGAGGTTCTTTTTTTGTTCCTTACCATGAACTGCTCGAATAGACAGCATGAAATATTTACAGCACCCGAGGGCAAAGTAAATTTATGCAATTTGAAGGCGGCCACCCCTATTATTTTCATGGTAGGGGAAGGTTTGAAGGCTGAATTTTTTACAGGTTAAAGATCTAAATAACACTTATCACCTACAGAACTGTTATTTAACTCCTAACAATTTTTAAATGTTGTCCAAACACAATTTTTAAATTCCATTTTCAAGGACTCATATCTCCCTTAATATTCACTTGTCTTAAAAGTGTCCCATATAATGTCTACTTACTTTGTCACCCCCCGGAGTTTGGGCTATTACTTTCCTTGCAACCTGTATAATTACATGCATAGTTTTCATTATGTTTACGTAAATTGTTCATCTTATGTTCATATTTTTAAACAGAAGCATCTTTATATTTTATCATAATATAACACTTCTGAGGAAATATTTTTCCTAATTTTATGAAACCGACTACACATATTCTACATGTGTTGCTGTCGCGGAGTAGAAAGCAGACAGGTTACACGTGAGGGGAAATTGACAGTGTACAGTATAGCCTGTATTGATGCGACACTCTTGTGCTTCAGGTAGAAGTAATAAGATTTCCTATACCGCCATAAGTAATCCACATACATGTTCATTTTTCTATACGGTGACCATTTATCTAATTTTAGGATAGTATTACATAACTATGGAAACATTTTTCCGAATTTCATCGAACGTAGTACACATATACTTATTATAAAGTTGGCTTGACGTTCGTTTTCGGTCATACCGTGTTCGTATTTTCAAAATGGAAGCTGTATTTTTATAACACGAGATGTCGAAGGAACCATTTTTCAGAATTTTACTAAACTAGGTACTCATAAATTTTAGAAAAAGAAAACGACCTTTATGTATTTTTCATGATGTGCTAATAGTTACACGGTCGCAGATTTTGAAGTTTATTTTTTTCATATTGAATAAACTATGAATCAGAATTTCATTCAACTCTGGTATGCACGTTGTACCTAATATAGCGACTTCAGTTTTATGTATTTTGTTTACACCATATTCAAAATTTAAAAACTGTTGTCCAAATTTTTTTGATTACATGATATACGTGTGGATCATTTTGCAGTATTTATTCTGACTTGGTAAACATTTAGTACTATGTAAGGTAACGTGAACTTAAAGTTTTTTGGATCATGTTGTGTTTAGTATTATTAGGTTACCCCAATTTAGTTGATTTTTTACCGTTAGGATTATCGAACATTTGGAAATGGTTTAATGAAAATTGAGACCTGTGTAACAAAAAGGGTTCCCATATTGCAACTGTCTAGGGCATATCATTTATGCCAAAAACACTCTTGAATATTCGTGCAAACATACAGAGCCTAGAGCATAGGCAAACATGCGAACATCCGTGTGATGTGTGCAGTGTACAGACGATGGTGGACATTCACTGTAAACAACAAGTGCAATAATGTTAAAGTCGCAGATCAGTTCGTTGCTAGCATTCTGCGTAGGTCTAAGTATCGTAGCAGTTGTGAATTAAAATGGTAGGTCTCAGGCAGCTGAAACGTGTGTAAATGGTATAGGGTTTGTCATGCTGATAATAAACCAAACACGAATTACTTCGTGAGGTAATACTTGAAAAACAAAATTAATAATAAAGTGTCGGTATCAATGCAGTTTCTCCAAAGTATGGCAGCTACAACCGCCACGGCGGTCTATTGGTCATGATGCCTCTCTCCCTACAAGACGATACGGTTTTGATTACCGCCGGGTACCACACCAATTTTCACATTTGGGAATCGTGTCGGTACGAAGACTTTGACCGATGGCTTTTATCGTGGATCTCTCATTTTCCTTATCCTCTATTCCCAGTACAACTCGTTGTTCATACCTCTCGCCTCTCTTTGGATCTCAAAATCTTAAATGTTTCAAGCCGTCCGAATCTCTTCATTCATTGTCAGTATTTCTACAAGAAATCTTTTGTGCTTTGTGTTAATTATAAAGTCATAAAAACGTATTTACTTTTGTCGTTTTTTGTAGCTGTTAATGTCGTTAATTGTTTTGTTTCAATACTTGTGTACAGTACTGTGGTATGCATTGCTACCACGTAATACTTTGTTATTTAATTGCATCTCGCCTACGATCTCAACTCGCACAACTACATCTGCAACTACACTGTCTGTCACGCATACACGCTACTTCTTTAAGGAGTTTGGCGAAAATTGTTTATTTCCAAAAGACTAAGCTCTCCGAACTGTTTTTGAGTTTGCAATTACACTCATGCTACAAATTAAAAGAATATCATGACCTACGACATTTTCTAATGTGTAACATGTCCGATTTATTGCTGCATCGTGTGGGGATCTTAAAAGTTTATGCAAATCAGTTACTTTTAAAATCCTGACATTTGGGAGTTAGCATGCTTTAGAGAAACAACATTGATATAAACACTGTACTATTATTTTTATTTTTCAAGTATTGACTCGCGAAATTATTCGTGTTTGGTTTATTATCAGCATGACGAACACTATACCATTTACACACGTTTCAGCTGCCTGGGACCTACCAATTTACGTTCACAACTGCTACAACATGGACGCAGAATGCTAGCAACAAATTGATCTGCGACTTTAATAATATTATTGCAATTGTTATTTACAGTGAATGTCCACCATCGTCTGTACGCTGCAAAAATCACATGGAAGTTCGCCAGTTTGCATATGCTCTAGGCTCTGTATGTGTGCGCGAATATTCTAGAGTGTTTTGAACATAAATGTTATGGTATGCCCTAGACAGTAGCAACAAGAGGACCTTTTTTGTTACACAGGTCTCAATTCTCAATAAACTATTTTCAAATGTTCAAGAATCCTGACGGTGAAAAAGTTGTGTACAATTAAAGAGTAGCCACCCCCTTTATTTTCATAAGAATAGAAGGTATAAGTTGTATCTTCTGTTGGTTTGAAGGTACCAACAGCATTAAGCAATGCTGAAAATATAGTTTTTTATATTATTTAGTTTACGATATTTTGGGGAAATACGATTATAAATTTTGGTATTCGAAGACTCATTACCGATACAAAGCAAATTTGACAACTATACATTTTACTATCCAACCTTGTTTAACTTGTCGTTAATGTTGTCAATCCACCGTACTATAAAATAGCACGAGAGAAAATTAATATATTATAATTTAATATTTCCAGATGTACGTATACGATTTCAATATTTTGTGTTAATTTGCACCAATTTTGAGGATAGTAGCTTATTAACTATGCTGATAATGCCTTTGCTTTTTTTTTCCTTCAACACACAACGCAAAAATGTGTATTTCCATAGCAAAAAAAAAAAAAATAGAAAACAATGCTTATAAATTTTTTCTAGTGTTTTATTCTTCTAGCAATATTTTCTTCTTGAAAACGCAGTCTTTTTTTTTTTTTTTCGGAAGCGATATCATGAAAAATGACTTAGTTCTGCCGAATATACTTAAACATGTAACTTCCTATTCTTGATCGTCCCAGGACTCCCAGGTAAGCAGCGTTCTTAAGAGTATTGTGCACGCAGTTTCAAATTTCCGCGTTTGGCGCGTGGAAACAGCAGTGCGATAAGAGCCAGATTACCGTGTTCGACGAGAATCGTATCGCTACTATTCGCAAGTTATTCTGGCGTGCAAGGTTTTCGTAGATATATTTTTCCTATGGGACACTAAGCGGTGACCCAACAATTTTATTTTGCAATAGTATTAAATAAAAACCAATACACGTACCTCGTTTTGCACTTTATATATTCAGGGAGCGATTAAATATCGCCTTTTATGGGTGCAACACAAATTTGCACTTGCGCTGCATTGGTGTTATATACTCACATAATGATATATAAAAAGCGTTTAACTTGCTCTGCACTTGCGTCGTGCTGCGTTGGTGCAAATAGCAGGTGACGATATTTAATCGGGCCCCAGATGGCATTTTCGGAGTTACAGCAGTCTAAAAAATCGTTTTTAAAAGCCATTTTGACAGGCACCAAAACCATGTAACAAGCGTGCTAAATTAAAAAAAAAGTAATAAGTATAGTTTCAAATGTTTTTTCTGTTCTTAGTCTCGGTATGAATAATTTCAGTGGTTTCGCGTAAAAAAGTATTCGTGTGACATGCTACAACACCGTCCATGCGCCAGGTACCCACCCGCCACTCTAGAAGAACAAGCGTTCATTGTCGAGCTCTTGGAAAACGTTTTCATATAGTCGCGAGGCCGTTTCTGAACATCTCTGCTAGGGAGGATGTAAAGATGGGCCAAACTCGGAATATTCTGAAAGTAAACAAAACCTCGTCCTTGCGAGTGGTATGGTATTTTATATTATTCTGACGCGGCCGCGAGCCGTCTTACGCGGATGGCTTTGCTTGCCTGGTATTAACAGAAATATTAGTTCCGAAAGAGAATAGTTAAAGTAACACAGGCCTTCAACTAATGGTTTGAGAACCTCAGTAACATTATCAGCAAAGCATATTTTACTGTATCACACTGTGGTAGCATTTTAGGGCGTTCTGGGGAATTCATTAACTCTTTGACTCCCTAATCAGTGGCTAAGAAAAAATATGTTATTATTGCCAATATAACTTAGTAATTGGGCTAGGAAATCGCAGGTGCTTCTGAATGTGAATCATATTGTCACAATCAATTTTTCTGTCATATCGCTAGTGTTTCCGTGACAGTCTTAGCACCTTCCCTGTAGCACGTGAAACTGTCCCCTTCTTAAATATGCTTGTCTTGAACCGATTCATAATGGCTTGTTTTTTTTTTTTTCAGGTAGTCGTGTGGATCTTTTTAGGCTTTTCCTTTGAGTCATGACGAAAAATCCGAAACACCATATCGCTGATATTTTTAAAAGTCTTGTAATGGCTGTCCCAGCATTTTTAAACTTTTGGACAAAATCCTTTTCTTAGTTTTATGCTTTATGCTATTTCAGTATTCCTTCTAAGGCGTTTTCATCATATGTTCTTCGGCTATATTTGAGCTTTTATCTTTTGGTGTTGATTTTAAGGTGTAACCGACTAGCTTCTGATATTCTGATGTGGTGACTAATTATTCCACTGGCTGAACAAATAACTGGGGCTACAAGAGAGAGCGAAGTTCCTTCGAGAGAGCGTTTGGAAAGGTGTTACTTACCACCGTTGACTCGTGAACTGCCAAACAATATGCCAGGAGAAATACCGACACCTTACAGTACAAATACTCTCAGTTGTCTGCAAGATTGATCGGCACATTTGCTCCAGGGAACGTATTCTTTTAACCATACCAAATTTATTGAAGATGCAGTGTTGTTATTTGAGACGTGCCATATTTGTTCCCAAAATTTATTTTGCCTATTCAAATAATACTGCTTCGAAGTTGGGCTCCAAATTGGGATATTTTGGGGGACCGAGCTCTTTGATCCTTTGCTTCTGCCTACCTTTGCATTCAACGCACATACTACGCAACTTTTTGACATCTTTTGTCAATGACGCTATAAACCCTCAGTCGAATTGTGTCAAGATTCTTACACAAAATGTCTGCCTGTTGCAGTAGTTTGTAGTTCTGTTAAACATATATGAAGTCTGCATTCTGGGAGAAATAACTTGAAGCAGACGTGAAGATCAACATGTGTTTCAATTCCTGTAGAGCACCCCATTCCTTAGTATAAGGGAGTTAGAGTCTGCTTAATATGATTTTACTGCAGCAACGAGATTCAATAGGCTTTCGTACTTTGTTCAGTGGCCCTCCTCAATCCACTCGATTATGGGCCGCAGTGTGGGCAGGTTACACCAGCCTCGAAGCAGGCATAGCAGAGGCATATGGAATTCTATGCACCCGGTTGAATATCCCATGCGTATTTCATATCAAATTATTGCAGAAACGATTCTGACAACCAAATCCATGTCGGTTTCTACGGGACCGCTTTAATAAAAGCGATTTAAAACATCAATAGTAAATAATTTTGTGGACTTAAGTCAGGTGACCTCTCAGGCCATGGATTCGAGCTGCCCTATTTAATCACGGTCTAGAAAATGTAACATCCAGTTCAAACTGCAACCGTGGTGGAAGAATGAACAGGTGAAGTGCGCAGGCCCCCCGCCTGGGTCAACCTCCTGATGTTAGCATGGTCATACATGCACGCAGTTGTCAAATTCGACTGTGGTGCAGGCGCGCTGCATATAGAGGAGCCTGGCACAATAGAAGACGAATTTGGGCGTCGGTCGGAGGGACTATAAACGCAAAAGTGTGTTTGTTGTTTTGGCTTACTTTTACGCAAAATGCAGCAGCTGATCGACATGATTTTTTTCAAGGAGTTAGTTTATTAGTGAGGAAGAACACTGGCTATTTTTTATCCAAAAAAATGCACGGTTTGGGTTGGGTAGGGGGGGGGGGCAAAAAGGAGTTGAAAGGCAGAATGGAGTACCCAAAAATTCAGTGAAAACTAACTGTTGTGAG
>PNEQ01089933.1:0-17485 GCA_003012365.1 Medauroidea extradentata
TTCAGAAATATCTTACATACGCAACAGTCTATTTCAGAACGTAACCTCCTATGGCCAACAACATGGCATAGAACTAGGAAGGTACCTACGAAATTTTTACGCAGGGCGTAATAAATATAATATTAAATACGCCAACAGCTAAGCCTAACCTGCTAGCCATACTATGGCTACAACCTCAATACTTAACTTAAGCAGCGTTTATCCCCAAGCCTGTCTGCCGAACCCAGCAAAAATCCGGTCATTTATAGTTGAAACTCTCATTCCCCTACTTTCTCAAAATGGTGGTTGGATCTTGGTTTGAACGAAAGTCTGTTGAACAAAAACACGTGGCGCATCGGTGATTGGTGCTTAAGCGACCAGAAGCTTCTTCCAAATTCTGAAGGATCACCACAATGTTCCCTCCCTCTGCTGCCTCGCCATTTCCCCTCTCTACCGACGTCACAGCTCACTCCAACAGCACACGCATCTATTTTCTACTGGCAGGGAACCAGGACGGACGTCGGAAATTGTGAAGGTGTGGTGCGGAGTTATTAAAGTTTAACGTAACATTTCAAGTCTGTTCACAAAAACATCATGGGAATCCATGCCATCGCACACAACTACCAGGTAACCTCCATTAAACTATAGTTATGCACTAGGCGAAAGTATGTCCATGGAAATTTCCACTCGGGAAAAAACTGCGTCGTAACCAGAGACGATAACTGCCGCTGATGTCAAGTTGACACCGTCACATCTTGGCCATTTGCTCCAACTTCACGTCTGTTATGTTGGCACTGTAGGCTGCACTCTGTGGTTCAGATACGTTTAGCACTTTAAATAGTAGGATTTTAAAGCTGTAGTAATATTTACAATCTAGCCAACTAAAATATCGGGATATTAAGAGGAATTCAATAGTGACCTTGGATTTGCTCACTCACCCAAGCACTGCGAGTTGGAAAACATGTGGTAAGGTATTTGCGCATGTCAAGATCAGTGATGTCGCAATGCCCGATGAAACGACCAGTGTCACCTTCTCTTATGAGACTGCTCTACATTTTGATGATGATGTTTGTTTGATTTAGTGCCTTAATTAATATTCTGTGTATTTGGTTAGTGATTGGCTGGATCTTCATGAATGTAGCCTGCTCAGCTAAGCTTAGCAGTCGCGGGACACCCTAGGGTGCGTTCCGGATCCGAAGGGTCGCTGATTATGCTGGCTGGACTGCTGCGGTTGTTGGTGTGCGTGTGTACAAATGGTCGCTGAGGAACGTGTGGCATAAAGTACATGTAAAACACCCTCCCCTGGGGAGGCAAATGTTGGTAAAAGGAACAAGTTGCAGGATGGCATGGATAGGAAGCAATTGTGAACGGAAGAGAACAAAATTAATATAAATTTGAGAAAGACAAATATTGTTAGGTTTACGTGGAAGAAGGTTAGGCATACAGACATGTACAAACAGAAAAGGTCAGAGGCAGCGGAAGTTGTAGAATATGAGTACCTAGGGTTTATGAGGAAGAAGGTTAGGTGTACAGACATGTACAAACAGAAAAGGACAGGAGATAACGGAAGTTGGAGAATATGAGTATCTAGGGATAGTATTGTAGGGTGAAGAAGGCAGGTAGAGGGAGTTGTGTCTAGGGCTATAGGTATGTCGGGAAGGGTAATGAAGGGTGTTATTAGTGCAGTGAAGGAAAATGCATATTTTATAATGGTACAGCCAATGTTAAGTGTATGCAGCAACAGAGAAGGACCTATGTGTGGGAGTTGGACAAAGTGCAAAGTCAGGCAGCGAGGTTGGTGAAGGATACATGGAGAAGGCAAAGGCAGGCTGGTGAGGATGAAGGAAACTTTCAACCATCTGTAATGCAGATGTAATTAGCGTGGAACTCATGCCGTGAAGGAAAGGAGAAGTGTGGAAAGACTGGCCAGGATGCATAAAGTGGTGAATGGAGAGGAAGGCTGGGGTAAGTTAGGCTGCTGCCTATTTAAAGCAGGGTATAAAGGAAGAGGGAATTGTGCTAGCGAGAAGATTCAGATGAGGAGTAGAACAGAGTGGGGTAGGTAGTCTGTGCTTAAAAGATTGGTGAGGGAGTGCAATTAACTTTTAAAGGTGTTGGTGATGGTGAGTGGGATTCAAGAGTTTAGGGGGGGGGGTTAGGAAGATGATTGAGAGAAGTTGCCCAACTGTAAGCAAATTTATAATAATTATTATTAGACTATGTGGATTATCAGGCCTGAAACTTAAACTTTTGAACATATTAAGACTTTGCTATTAATAATTCAGAAGTAGCAGTGGAATGAAATGCATTTATTACATTGCAGGAAAAATATTTAATAATAACTTTGTAGTTTCATTTGTAGAATTTACCGTACGCTGTCAATTTTTAATATGCTATGCTGAAGATAAAAATGTCTGAGGAGATGCCATGAAATGATGATTACATATTTTGGCGATAATGAACTCATTATCAACCCTTTAATTTTAAAAATACATTACCAGCAAACCAAAATACAAAAATTTTTTCTCACCTTAAATTACGTTTATGTTTTACTTTCTGAAAATATAATTCGCCTCTTACCGAAGGGCATATCTGTAGAAGGTTACGGTACAGCCCCTAGCCTCCAACATTCTTCGTAGGGTAAGGTTCCAGTAGTTAGAGTTATTATCATTAAAGATGGAAGATCTCATCCAGTATAGTCAATCATTTTTCACCATCAACAGACATCATATACGATACGCAACGTGTATGTAAAATACATTATACTAAAGAGCGAGAGTAAAAATGATTACGTGTAAGGCTGTAGGTCTTTTCTTCACGCGCTTTTTACATAGAATGTAAATTTGAAACCAATTTAATTATTTAATATATTTAAGAGTTTCTTGCATATGTATTACAGTTTTATTACATCTTTATTTCCTTTCAAGTTCCTATCTCACAGTCAGACTAAAACCTAACCATTCTTCCAGCGCTAAAGTCGTCGATGTTGGTCGCTAACTAAAATATCTCTCTCAGCCTTACCATTCGTAACAATTCCATTCGTTAAAAATTAAATAAACCTACTTACATTAACCAACAATGCATAACTAATATACAGAACAGATATTTCTACTTTACTCGTCTTAACTATACACGACCCCTCCTTTCTACCCTACATGTCGTAGTCAGAGAAAAACCAAATTTTCATAAAACTAATTGCAGAACAACAAAAAAGTGAGAAGAGTCGGCAGTATTTTTTTCTATTTAATCATAACTATGAGTCATTTGTACTTTGCACATTAATATCAGAAAACGTCATATTTCTATCCACTAAAAATTACAAAAGTGCTTCCAAAATACGATTTATTTATGTAATTTAATTCGTCAAGGTTAACAATTCCGAAAAAAAAATTAAAAGAGACTGACACGTATATTTGATTATTTTGAATAACATTATATCAAAAAAAATTAAATCAGATCGAGCAAATTAAAATACATTTACTTTAATCGCGTAGAGACTGCTGGAAGCGTGTGTGCTAGAGAGACAGAGGCAGAGAGAGAGAGAGAGAATGAGAGACAGATAGAGACAGAGACTAATCACATTACACCTACAGCTGGTAAGGTGTCAGGTGGTATTAGGACGGAAAGGGGGAGGGGTGTGGGTGGGCGTGAACGTGTCGACTCGAGTCAATCACAGAGCTCTGGCCAGCTAGTTAAATATCTGTAGTGGAGAATATTAAAACGTATAACTTTGTGACTTTACAAGTCTATATTTTACAAATGGTTGCATGGCTTTGAAAAACACATACACTGTAGAGTTTCATTTTAAATTCTGAACAAGTAGCGTGCATTTTTTCTGATGCGCCCACGGAGGTTCGAACCAATATCCCTCTTGGTAAAAATCATGTTAAATATAGTGTAAAAAATTAAGCTTAACATGACTCATGGTCGCGCACATACGATAAACTGATCAAAGCTTTTTACCCCGTCCCATATGTTGGGCTCAGTCTTTTGTCAACACTAGAAATCCAAACTTGTCTTTTTAGCTATCTTGTCTTCAAATGTTACAAAAGTCTTGTCTGTGTTAAGAAGATCGTCGCACACTTAGACCACTGATACGAAATCGTTGTATTTCAATCAGCATATAACATTTTCCTCCTGCGAAGTCTTTTCTTATTCACAAGTTCAATACTTTTGTTTCTACGTACCTTCTACTATATAAATATCATTGTTATTCATAATTATTTTTACTTCCTAAATATTCACCTTTAACACTTGTTTCGTTTTTTGACATGGAAAATATTTATAAAAATACGAAGCGTTAAAGAACACATCTAATATTATGTTTCTGCTCGAAATAATGTTGAACTGTCATACCTTCCATACAGTTACCAGTACACATAGCCACAATACCTCTCTATAGCTTAGTCTTCCATTTTTTATTTAACCACCTAGACCTATCCGTCAAATATTTCGTATTATCTATCCTACTGTTAAGCATTATCTAGCACCTTAACCATACATCACTTGTAATATTCGTTTACCTACTAAATTATCAAAATAGAGATCAAAGCTACAATCAGCTTATTATTTTAGATTTGTACGCACAAAAAAACCATACTACTTCTTAAAGCATTTAACATCCATACATAAAACACACTTCATTATTTTCTCAGCATTCATTAAATAACCGAGGCAAGTAGTAGGGAATAGCCTTGGTGGCGCGTGGCGCCGGAGCTCGGAGCCACGGCCGCCAACTTGGCCGCCATATTGGTCGCCATTTTGTCGGCAATATTTTCGTCCATATTGTCGGCCATCTTGTCGACCATTTGGTCGGCCATCTTGTATTTCATTTTCTCCTGCTCTATCATTCTGTTAATTTTTCTCCTGCTCTATCATTCCATTACTTCGTGCTCTCTCATTCCTTTGAGAATAATCTAGGTTTTTTCTGCTCTGTCATTCTTTCGAGAATAGTCTTGAATTATATTTTTTCTTGCTCTATCATTCTGTTAATTTTTCTCCTGCTCTATTATTCCATTACTTCGTGCTCTCTCATTCCTTCATGAATAATCTTTTGGCTTCCATGTTTTTCCTGCTCTGCCATTCTTTCGAGAATAGTCTTGTATTTAGTTTTCTCCTGTTCTGTCATTCGCTTTGTCTCCCATTGCTCTCTCAATCCAGATCTAGGTAATGTTTTTTAGCATCCATTTTTTCCTGCTCTGTTATTCTTTCGAAAATAGTCTAGAGCATTGGTCTCAATGTCCTGCTCTATCGTTCCATTTTTTCCTGCTCTGTCATTCCTTCTAGCATGGCTCCCACAGACGACGCCATCTTTCTCGGCTCCGACAGACGACGCCCTCTTCCCAAGTCATCAGTCTCTCTCTCTCGGCACCGGCAGACGACGCCCTCTTTCCATGTCATCAGTCTCTCTCTCTTCTCTCCTTCTGTTCTCTCTTTCTTTCTCTCTCTCTCGGCACCGACAGACGATGCCACCATTTCTCTCACCAGCTGAGGTTACGCCTCAAGATTCAACAGTTAAAGAAGTGGAAACAAACATTTTGAAAAGAGCACGAGATGATGATGATGACGCCATTGGGCAGAAATGCAAGAAAGTACTACGAGCAGCCTCCATGCTTAATTATCTGAAGGAATACTCTCCGAGATTTAACGATAGAATTTTCGGCTCTTACAAACGGAATAAAAAATGGTACTTGGGAAGCAAACAGTTATTTTTCCAGCCTGATAGTATCATACATATCCGGACTGAAGTAATACGGCCTGTTGTAGTACTGGGCGAATTGCTTTTTAAATTACATCCTCGCAAGTATTCGAAAGCTGCATGGCATCAGTACAAAAAAACGTTGGAAATATCAAATGAGTATTATAAAAATAACAGGTCACTAAGCAATTTATATAAGGATGAACTACATCCGAAATTTGGCATTGTATCGGATTTGTTCCCGAGGTGGTGGTGACGTAAGCACTGGGTCAGGGCTGCTTTAGAATAAATTTGTGACTGATACACATTCTGAATATGTTTATTGGGACAATGCAAATGAATTTGTGGACAGATTGCGTCTACAAATAGCATCTCGCCAGGCCGGCAATCATTCTCATGCGAATGAAATAGCAAATATATTGGAAGAGTTGCGTGAATCACATTATATACGATGAGTCGTGTAGAAATAGCTGAAGAACTACACAGGCCAGCTAGACGTCGCTACCCGAGGAGGAAAGTAATTGTGTATGGATTGAGAGATCTATACCAACGTGACATGGTGGAAATGATACCTTATGCAAGAGTAAACAATGGGTACAAATACATGCTTACCTGCATAGACTGTTTCAGCAAATATGCTTGGGCTGTGCCGATAAAAACAAAAAGTGCAAAGGATGTAGTCACTGCAGTGATGGTCATTTTGAAGGATAAAGGTGCCCCGGCAAATATACAGTCAGATATTAGGAAAGGAATTTTACAATGCAGCATTTCGCGCCCTAGTGACGAAACATAAGATTAACCATTATTCAATGTATTCGGGCATTAAAGCATCTATTGTCGAACGCTGCAATCGTACTCTGAAATCAATGATGTTTAAACGATTCTCTGCTCAGGGGACATACAAGTGGACTAAAATTCTACCCGACCTAGTAGCCACATATAATCGCACACGACATGGTACGACTGGAATGCGCCCCGTCGACGTTACAAAGAAAAATAGTAACGTCTTATGGTAAACTGTTTATATAAATGAGAAGAAAATAAGTACACGCAAACTTAAGGCACATGTTGGCGATTTCGTACGCATTTCTAGAATAAAAGGTACATTTGCTAAAGGTTACATGCCTAGTTGGTCCAATGAAATTTTCAAGGTGGCTAGATACGTCCTTATGAACCCAGGATGTATTACTTGGAGGATGAAAATGGTCAGATCATAAGAGGTGGCTTCTACACAGAAGAAATTAAAAAAAACAAAGTATCCAAACTCTTATCTCGTGGAAAAAGTCTTGAAGAAGAGAAATGGGAGACTACTTGTTAAGTGGCTTGGTTACAGCAAGGATAAAAATAGCTGGATAGACGAGTCTGCAATCATCGACAAATAATGCGTGTGCTAAATATATTTTGTATGTATCTAAATGGAAATATCATGTACTTGAAAAAATATTTTTTTATATACAAATTTAATATTGTTTTTATTTTATGTTATCTTCCAATCTGTTCTGTCTTTCTTTTATCGCCTGCCCTTTCTACCCCCCTCCCTGCTAAGATGAAGGGGAAGGACCAACTCCCCTCTCCTGACTTCTGTCATATTGAAAGCCTCGATGGGGAGCTAAGCGAGACTACTTCTTCGATAACCAGCGTGTTGTAAGCTTCACCATGTCGTGCAAGAGCACCGAGACACCTGTGTGGGGGACGGACAGCGATGAGGAACATTTAGAGTTTGAGTACTACACCCTTCGACGAGGCGAAGAAGATGTACGACACCTACAGGACGCCTTAAATGTAGGCGATAGTCCACAGCCATCGGACCTACACCTGAGGGGGGCTGCTGCCATGTCCCCATCACCCTCATCTTCAAGAACTTCGTCGTCGCCCTGGGGTGGCAAATCGTTCACCGCGACACGTGGCTGTGATCGAGGAGGCTGTGCTGTCAGTAGTCATCATTCATCATCACCACTCTGGGTGGTAGGGTCTTCGAAGACCGTGACCGCCCCTCGCCGTCAAGGCTGTCGTCTCCCGCAGTGCCAGATGCTGACTACATGCCAGGGCAGGCATTCCTACAGGTGAGCTTCGTGCAGATGCCATGGATACGAAACATCTACCTACAGAATGTAGCCTATTTCGCCATCGTCGGGTACGCTGGTGACATCAATGTTCGTGTCAGTCCAGTGAAAGTTTCCGACCGGGAGACACTGACACATTGCCCAACCATAAAGGTTGTTGGCATCAAGGTACTGGAGGTACGTTCGTTCTTTCGCGGCATCGTATGTCTCGGTCAAGTAGGGATTGTTGGCAAACAGTGTCGCTCAATACACTGAACCGCACCGCCCCTAATCCCTTCTTCAATGAACAAGTACATGTCATAGTCGGTGAGCAGTTCCAGGGAGATATTTGTTTCTTTGAGCATAGCATCAAAGCTGAAGCCGGGGGACTCTCACGTAGCGCATGCAGTCAAGGCCATATATGTCGAGACAGAGATTCCTAAAGTTTTCAAAAATGTCTGCCAGGAGAAGTACGTCGCTTTTGAGGTAAATATCCGAGTACTGGCCCAAAGTTTTGCACTCGAATACGGACCAAACATCTAGGGCGTGAGCTTAGTCAGCATCATCTGATATTTGCATGCCGCTGAGATGGTTGAAAAAGGCATCTTGTGATGGTAACAACGTCTAGTCCAATCTATCCAGCGAATCGACAAAGTCGTAAAGGAACACGCCTTTCCGCATTACCAGAGCCATCTTGTCGGCGTCAAATTGCTCGGAAGTGTTACAAAATCTGTCGACAGAAAGGTTTTCGGCTAGTGCGGCAAGGCTGGCAGACATGAACCAGTACGTATAAATAAACTGCAGCGTGAATCTACTCCCCAGAGATTTGGAAAATGTAAATAGTTTTTCTTCGGTGTGGGGTATGACGAAAATGTCTTTTTCGTCGTAGCCCAAGTACTTAATGATGAAATTATCATCGTAGACGAGATTGTGGAAGAGGACCGGCAGCTTTTTCGGTCGTCGACGAAGCTTATTACATGAATTACATGCTGGACCAATGAAATTACCAGTGAAATGGTCGTGGTCACGCACCTTCCAGTTCGTCTCCGTGAATGGCTCTGAATGGCAACAGGTGGTAGCAGACCAATAACGATGAAGCTGGCGACCGTCGAGCGGTTTCATCGCTTCCACATCTTCGTATATTGACTGCACCTTTTTTGCCAATGTCCACTATGTTTTCGATGAACTTTATTTCGGCATCTTCTCCTGTGTACAATATCAGTTTTTTCTCTGATAGGCTCATTGTTTTTTCAGGGGGTATTATGCTGTTGTCTACATGCACGTACATGCAGAAACTGTGGGGCTCATGTTTCTGGTACCTATGAGTGAATGAGGTGGTCGGGTCAGGCTGACATGTAGCAAGCGGGAGCAACATAGCTTCAAAATCGGTGTAGACGACAATGGGCAGCTTGTCAGCTTTCTGAAAATTTTTGAATTTTAATATGGGCAGGGTGCCATTCTCTGCAGACTCGGGCATTTCAATTCTCGTCGGTGTATGCGGGTTACAATGAACTTTATGTGCTGCCAGTGTCTCTGCCCCTGTGAGCCCTGTCACTCGAGGCTGGTCATCGTACGTCTTGAAGCACATCTTACAGACGTGCTCTGTTTCTTTGTGGGCTGTAACTTGAGAACGTACGAGCCTTGAAAAATTTGAAATATATTCGTAATGGTTTGTTTCACCATCTGTAACGAGTAGCAGATCAAAGTGCTCTGTCTTTTCTTCTTTCACTACACGTGAGTGTACCACCTTTGTCTCCCCATCAACGTCGAGTAATGAAAACACGTTGATGCTCACTGCCGGATTGTTCCTCTCAAAGACCTTTATCTGACTTAGTGGCATAGGAAAATCAATGTCTGTGGAATTGAATTTCTTACCCAGCAAGTCACGATATCGGTCGTCCACACATTCTGGATTCCGACCTTCAATGTACCGTGCGAAGAGAGCCCATTGGAAGCAGTGAGAATATTGGTTCCGAGGATTAATCACTGCATACCTGGTTTTCATACAAGCTGGCAGATCCATGTAGCTCAAGACACGCAGGGGGTCGTGCTTGTTTATACGTAACTGAAGCCTCCTCACTTGAACTAGGCTCCAGCCACTTCCCTTCCCCTGATACTCTTCTTCTTCCTGGCATATTTTCGTCGTCATTGAACAGCGGCACGTTCTTGGTATTAAATGCTCGCTCGTCCGACTTGTCAGCATGGGGTTCGCTCTTGCCATACAGGCATTCCAGAAAAATGTTAAATTTAACGGGCCCCTGCATTGAAAGTTCGTCCCTAAGCTGACCGACGATATTGCCTTTCATGTTTTCCAGGTAGGTGCATATATCTCTTGCCTCGCTACTCGTGTTCTCTGACACATACGTTCGCATTGTGGAGCGGAACGCAGTTTCAACGAGTATGAATCCGAATCTATTGGCTGGTCCAGCTCCAACAGCCACCGGTGTCACCTTGGGGGAAGGTGTCGGCTTTGCAACAGTTCTTGCTCTCTTCGCTGGCGGTGGTTTGGGTCCGTTACATTTAGCACTGTGTGCACGCAGCTTGTCTGGCCTCGAAAACTACTTTCTGCACTTGTCACATTCCAGAGTCGCTCTGTCGTTATTAAGCAGGCAATATTGCTCATGACGTCTAGCATATCTGAAGTGTGAAAATGTAGAAAAGCAGTACTTGCACTTCTTCGTTGTAGCCTGCTTTATTGTTCCCGTACATGATTTTAAATGATTATCTAGGTCATGTTTGCGGGCAATTTCTGTTCCACACTTGTAACACACACCTTGGCCTTCTTTGTGCGAGTTAAGTTTGCAGTTCCGCTCATGTCGGAGCCGGTTCTTACATTCTGTGAACTGTGCGTTACAATACCTGCACTGCAGTGCTGAAGGTTGTATTACCTCGGTGGGTGTCGAAGAAGAAATTACAGGTGTTGAAGAAGAAACAGACGAAGACACGAAAGTATATCTGACGTCCATGATGATGTAGGTTTACGGCAATTGCAAAAGATGAACACGAGCAAAATTGTAATACTATCATTTTTACACATGTATAGTAACAAGTAGTAAACATTACATGCATACATACGTAAGTGGGGAGAGACGAGGGATGGTGTCTGCAATTCCCTCAATACGTATAATAGTTCTAGGAGGATATGTGCACGTGCGAGAGAGATCCGCAGCAAAGGACGTGAATTCTCCCCGTGCGATTGAGCCACGAACTGAACACAAAGAAAAAAACAAGCGGTTTTTTATATATACATTCAGTTGGGACGAAGAAAATAGAAATTGTAGTTGACGTGAAATCTTACGTACCTGCAGCAGACTGGCCGGCAGAAGATCGGCTCCTGAACAGTACTGATGCTGCAAGAAGTCGTTGGCCACATGCGCGTGCACACACACAGCAGGCGCAGCGGTCTTCCGAATTCGTATTTCCCAACTCAGGACACGAACTGGACACACAATAACCAGACACTGATTAGTTATAATATATAGAGAAAGAGACAAAACGCGTGTAAAAACTTTAAACATGTATCAACTTACCTGCAAGGAAGTCACACCGCTACTCACTGCTGTAAAGATTGGAACGTTCTCGAAACAGTAGTCACTAGCTGTCTTAAATCAGCATGTCCTGCGACAGATGCGACGGTCTTCCGAGTTCAGACCTTAGACAAGGGATGAACTGCAACATGTTATTACAAGAAGTTAGCTGTAGTAGATGCAAGTATACAAGCACTTGTAAACACTTTTAAACATATTACAACATACCTGCCAGGAAGTCACGTCACTGCTTACTGCCGTAAAGGTTGGAAGATTTCCCGCACTGTACTGCAGGCGCAGAAAACCACTGGATCGTCTCTTGCGCGCTCTACTGCACACGCAGGAACGCACTAGACGAGCGGCAGACTTCCGAATTCTTTCCCAGACCGGCCACGATATGTGCACACACAAGAACCAAACATGATTAGTTCTAATACATAACACGCACAAGCATTAGTAGAAACTTTAAACATGTACCATCTTACCTCCAAGAAGGCCTCGCCGATGCTTACTGCTGGACGTCATGTGGGTAGATTGCGGACGTCTCGTGCTCTACCGATACTTCAGGAGCACACACAGCAGGTATAGCAATCACTCCCCGAATTCGTCTCGGACCGGAGCACAAACTGATCACACATGACATGTAAATTATTAGTAATTTTAAAAGTAATATTTATGTTAGTACATTTAAATATATTTTTAAAATAGACATACTTGAAGGGAAGTGTTGCTACTAATGTTCCCCCTTCACGCTGCAGGGGAAGGTACAACAGCGATCAACGATTCGTAAACTGAAAAAACATAAATACATTCGTCTCATTAGTTATTGTTTTCAAATAAAATCATATAAAAATTAAAATTTAACCCAAAAATACTTGGTCGGATCGGCTGCTGTCAACAGGCACTGGGGAATTGTCATGCTCTAAAAAGCACACGAGACTTACTGCTATTCGGCACCTAAAAGTAAATAAGCATTGTACACAGAGTTATAAATAAATACATAACACACATGAATCAACGAAGAAAAATAAATAGAGTTCAGTAAACACTTTTACCTTTAAGGTCGAATATAGCCAGTGTAGTACGTCGTGGTCAAAGCAGGAGACAAATACTTGGCACCGTCTGCTACACGACTAATGGCTTTTTTCGACAACGCAGGGGGTTATATATACGCTCGGCGATTAATCGAGTTCTGGGATGCGGGCACATTATAGTCACCTCCAAGTTCATCCCCCGCGCTGGTATACAACCAATCACTCGTAGTAGGGTGGAAAAAATCTATTAAAGAAGCAGCAGGGGCTGGAATTAAATTTTTTTAAATGTGACACTTTGACCACGATGATCAATTGCTGGAAGGATGAGAATTATGATAGACAAACGGTTCCCTGTTCCGTACCCCTAAACTTTACCCGTTACATTCCCTCGCATTCCAGATGTTATGAGGAAGATACAGAAAGGGAAAAAGCGAATTGTCGTATTGGCCAGGATGTATTCAGTTCCCCGACCCCTCCCCGTTTCTTCGTGAGTAAAAATTTAATCATAGGAATGATGGGGGTTAGTTATATTAAGGTAGGCAGCGCCCCCTGGAGACGGGGGACCATTGTGCTTGATGGAGGAAAGTTTATTGTAGCCAACTCTTCACGTGCCAGATGTTTATGATTGTTTTGGAGGGGTAGGGGGTGATTTAATATCGTGAGACTGCGTTCTAGCCCCACACAGAGTTGATTATACGAAGCAATTTCATGTTTTGTTCGAATACCAACTGTTTCTTGTAAAATATGTTAAGTATTTTTTTATAAATGGTTATTAATTTTTCCTCTCGAGGGAGAGGGTGTATATCAACCCTTGACCTAAATTTTTTTGATTATTTTCCTCCGAAGCAATCTACCTTTCCCAGCAGTCTGTAATCGTGCCTCGAGACAGATAATAATATAAATCGTCTTTTTTTTGTCATGTGTTATTTATTTCACAGCGGTGGTGGAATCTTGATTACTGCTTGTAAATGAGCATGGTCTACACATTGATTTTCCTCCCCCTACTGCCAATGCATGTAATTTTATTTCAAGTTGGTATTCTCATAACCACTTGTAAATGAAAAAAAATATTTTTCCCCTAGCATCATGGACTTACTTCTCTTGCATGGGAAAGTTAATATTACTAACGTACTAATTTAAGTATCTGCTACACCAATATTTAAATAAAAAATCTTTCTTTAATGAAATAACATACTAATAACTTTGTAATATTTTTCATGATAGCTTACTGGGGTTTTTACTCTGAAATAAAAAGACGTACACATGTATATTTTACTTTACATATTTATTGAAATATTTTTTCAAATAGTTTCTTGACATGAAAGTACATACATATTTTTTTCACAAAAACAAGTTCTCGTTTCGTACAAAATGTATGAGACAAAAATACATACAGTTTAACATTGAATTCAGACAAATATATGCATGACTTTCCCCCACTATGCTCAAGTATTACTGCGACAGACAGAAATATTTTAAAAAAACATACTCTTGCACAAATATTATTTACAATATATACATCATAGTCGCTAAACATTGTTCGTGTATGCCTCATGAGCCAAGAAAAGTATTTACAACAAATTCAATAAATCAGTTAGACATTTTCTTATAGCATTTTTTACATGTGTCATAACCAACTGGTTTAGTTCATCAGACGATAAATTCAATTCGATGGTAGGCTCAGTATTTGTAGAAGCATCTCGAATCATGACGCTGATGTCACCTTCATCTGCGGTGCGATGCTCTCCAGTCGTAGGTTGAATACAGGGCAGCCCTCAGGATACACACAGTCCACAGAGTCTTGACTGCGCTCAAACATTCTAGGTTCATGTGCAAGTATCCAATGTCCATCGCGCTCGTTGCAGATTTCAATATATGTAGCCATTGTATAGCCCCTCATAAATGAATACGTAACACACTGTTCGCCTTTCTCAACATCGATATACGTTGTTGTAGGATTGTACAGAGCCATGTTGCTAGTCGTAGATACAGGATACGAATGGTGCTAGCAAGCTCGCACACAGGGGCTTTAAATATACAAGCTGATGTCATACACTTTTTTCACCCCGACAAGATGGTGTGCACTGCTATGGAGTCACACATTATGCGTTTAATCAGTTTTTTCAATGCTACATTGCTAGCCGCAGCAGTACGATTGTTCACACTTGATGATGCTTCTTGCACTGGCACCTTTCGCTTCTTGCTGACAGCAGTTCTGGAACTTTGTCTTCGTTTACGCCCTACCGGCGTCTTCTTGCAGGACGAAGGTGGCGGCGACATCTGCAGCGTGGCTGGTGACAGTGGCTGCTGGCAGTCCGGTGAATGAAGGGTTGCGGGCGATCCAGGTGAAAGTAAAGTTGCCAGCGATGCCTGTAGGTCTTGCTCACAGTTACTCGCAGCAAAGGCAAGTACATCTTCTGGTGTTGATGGCAGAGGTGTCTCCTTTCTCATGTAGTGGACAAAACATTTTCCATTTGCAGAGCAGTTAACAACTTGTTGGCTTGGTTCGTAGAACGTTAATTCGTGCGAATAACGGACGTGTATTTTTCCATCGCACTCTTCAGTAAATGTCTTCAGATTGTTTCCGGCCCAGAAACTGTACGTAACACTAGATAACGCTGGCACGCACTCTGCGTAGCAGTTTGAAGGATGAAATGTAGTCATCTTCCTACTTCGGCCAACTGCGAACTGAGCTCTGCGCCAACTAGCCTGCCTATTTCTTTACAATCTCGACCAGTAATTGCCACAGGCGAGATAGTAGACAGCACGTTGTTGACATACATGTACATCGACTCCTGCAAATAATTTCTCCTACCACTGAGGCATCATCTGTCAGCATGTTGCAATACTGACTTACATATACACTGCTCTAGCACAAGTCACTAATACGTGTTTCTTTTCAAAATAGAAGTTGGTAAATAAAATTCACATGTTAGCGGTGTACATACAGTTTGCCAGCACACTCTTCCTTCATCCAATATGGTGGTGTGAATCTCTCACGTACAGGATTCTTGCCAACTTGTAGTAGTCCCGTCTTCTGTAGTCAGCTTGTAATATATGGTGTCGTCGTACCACCGCTGCTGTAGAGTTTCATATTCTGCTCTCTTCATTAAACTTGCGGCAGTTGTCGGAAAACATGTATTCGGTCTTAAATGATATACTGGACAGGTGATAAAACAACATGGCACAGCTATCAGATTTGTACATTTTTCTTCATTGTAACATACCCAGTGTTCCAGTCCATTACAAGCTTCTAATTGTCCTTGAAGACCTGCAGGCTGGAAATGAACTAGTCTGTAGCCTATGCTAATAACTGCATACTGAGCAACATTTAGCGGATTGAATGTTACATACATGTTATGTTTCATTTGCATAGGGGGAAAGTAAGGTTTTCTTCTACACTGCTGAAAACTCTAAAATGTGCATCACTTTACCAATACCTATCGACTTCAATTCTGCATAAGTAATGCGCGCTGTAATGTTGTTCAGTTCTCCAAAGGTACTGAATATCTGCACATACTGCTTCGGTAAATGTAGGCGGAACTCATTGTCCAGAATACATGTTACACACTTTCCACTGTACACTGACTCTATAATCTGAAAATCGCTGGCCACGTATTGTTTACCATTTTCTAAATCTGCCAACTTCTTGTATGTCATTGACTGGTTAAGTTTAGCGATGAGGTCTGCCATAATGCTACTGCGGTGCTTCTGATGACGATACTGACTTTTAAAACGAATAGACGAGGCGCTTATATACGCGATTGTTCCCCACCACTACCCCCTCCACTGGCAAGTATACATTTTACGATTAGCAATCACACCCCCCCCCCCCCACATCTCAAAGCCCACTGCCGCAATAACAACACATTTAGGTTAGGGCAGGTCCAATTCTGATCACAGGCATCGCAGTTATGATTAACATCTGAATACTTTACTTTCAATTTTTTAAATGAGGGACAGCTATATTGACTTTGTGGGTCGCACATTTGTATATTTTCAGGCAGTATATACTCAACCATTTTTTTTGTTCGGCGCCGGCAACAAATATTACATTGTTGTCTGACATTAACATTTCTGTTAAAATATCACGAATTTTACAGTATTCTGGACTACCATCTTGCCACGATACACCGTGGTAATGTTCCGTCAACCATTTATTTGTAATTTGACTTTTGCGATCTAATAGTTGCCAGGGAAATGGTGGTAGGAATATGCATGACCTCGTTGTGTTATTAGCATAGGCTATGGAAATTTACTTAATAATATATCCGCATTGCGAGGTAAATCCCTGCGTATTTGCAAACATGACGAGCGACAAAAGGCAACTGAGTAGCTTACATTCATTACGTCAGTATTTTAACAACTCGATCTCTTGAATTGTAACTTACAAGGCGGTCGTGAATTATAAGCGCATATGCTTGAGTGTTTGCAGGTATGTTTTCAGACGTCATTATTTCAATTTTACAGTCGATAACGCCACTGTTAACACTGTCGTCCTGTTTACTAACGTCAAAGACTAGAAGAGGTGCTTTACTTATAAAGTCTTGCGGTTCTAGCGTAGGTGATGCTGCATTACCGTAATAATTTTGTTGGAACTGTGCGTACATTCTGTACGGAAGAGCTATACTTCCATTTGTGAAATCGGCATTTAAATCAATGTATGGATAACTTTCAGAGTTGAGATAAACTTTTACATTTTTGATTTTAACGTGATCAAATCTCTATCTATCCGCGGCAACAGTATTTTGTTTATTTGTTTGAAAAGCTACAATTATGTACCTAGGTTTCTCGGAAGAAAAGCTAGATTTAACATTCCAATTTACATGCATAGACTGAGTAACGCTGGGATATGTTTCAAGCGCCCATGAGCGAAAAGCAATATGTAAGCTACGTCTCTTTTCAACATATTTTAAGAATGTTATACGTTCGCGCATATTTAGCATAACGTGAAGTAGGAACCACTCTACTGATACCAATGATAATTGCACTGCTTGGGGCGGCATAGCTGTATCGTAAAGTGCGTTTGCCTGTGTATTGGCCAGCAAAATAACCAGTTCCTGTTTTGAATTCACAATCACATGTTTGTAATCTTCAGCAAATCCTAGCAAGTAACTTAGTGGCACGCTTATTTCGAAATTACCATTTGCATGTATTGGAATTTGATAATCGTCTTCGAGACCCCAGCCAGCCATCTTGGCTGCA
>PNEQ01089934.1:0-17476 GCA_003012365.1 Medauroidea extradentata
TACGCCTCATGGCGGCAGTTTAGTATAACGCTGCACTTACGCGTCACTTATGACTTTGTTGCACGATTTCGATGTGACGCACACGGATTTGAGCGGTAAACTTTTGATATGTTATTAAGCATGCTCGACTGTGTAAGTGAGCCAAAATTCAGCTTTGGACAAATTTTTTGGAGGTTAAAACCTTTGATTCCTGGCCTATGAAAAGCATTTTCCTTGGCAACAAGCGTGACAACCAGTTCAGCAGGAAATCGTAACGTCTTGTATGGCAGCTGTTAAGGTATCAGGTATCACGTCAAAAATTCTTTATCAGGATGCGTGAAGGCAATATGACGGGATACATGATACCTTATAAGATAAAACCAAGGAGCCGGCCAGGCGGTGGGTCAGATTGTCATGTTACTATCTACAGTATGCCGCGTTGGCAGGGGCGTCATTTAGGGTGAAAAAGGGGGGGGGGGCAAATTTCCCCTCCTGGATTTAGACGGATAAGTGTATAATTTTTTTTTTATCTATTTTGTTATTTACATAATACTAACGTAAGCGCATAAACCATAGTTTTATTATTAAAGTTTCCAATTTATACATGCTTAATAAATAAAAAAGATGCAACAAGGTCACTGTTGCCCCCCTTCCCCCAAGAAAAACCTGAAATGACGCCCCCGCGCGTTGGAAAATCATGGCTGGTGATGTGGCCGATTTTCGAGGTCATTGGCTGTAGAGTTACAGCATTCGCATTATTATAATCATAGCTCTCATAAAGCATTCGTTTAATATCCTGCCATCAACACTGTTGAACAATTTTTGTATTTTTACAAAGAAAGGTTTTGGAATCCCAGTTGCCAATAAAGCTTTAGTAATACTAACTTTGCAAAATTGTATAATTTTCAAAGTTAGTTGTAGTATTACTACAGACGGTTTGGGATAAAGTGAGCACTCAAAAAATGCCCTGCTAAAAATCTATTTTCAGACATTTCGTATTTTCCGCGCATAACAGCAAACGATGGGAAATGTTAACATCTCTATACACGGCACATGATGATTGCGCAAGTAACAAAGTGTTCAGTCGGTAGGAACCTATATAGTTTGATAATTATATAAAGTACAAGTGTGTCTATATCGGTTGATTTTGTTTCAGTATTGTTCTATGAAAATATGAAAATAAACGAAACTATTTTGCGTAATTTCGCTGCCAACCATACAAGATGTAAAGCAACTATAGTTAACGTAGAACTATATGCTGTAACGGCCAGTGATATTTTTCAGATGTTAAATTTTTAGTTTTCACTTTATCCTGAACGACCTAACGCTTCTTTTGGCAACTGGGTTTCCCAAATGTTTCATCGTAAAGGTAGCTTACAAAAAAATTACAGTCAACAATCGATCTCACAAGGATAGTTCCGATATGTTTACGAGAACTGAGCACAAAACACCATAATTGTAATTAATTCTGTAACATTTACAAACATTTCGAATTAAGAGAAGTTTTAAATAAGATTACAAACATGTTGAATTACACTAATTTCAGGTGTCGGCCTACCTTCTCTGATGTCACAGCTTTGTTGAATAGTAAAAACACTGTTGGAGAAAAGGTTTAGCACGTAATCCACACACACAACACTTGCATCCACGTTTCCGTTTAATTCATTTTATGTATCTTGGATATTACTCGCAAGACCAATTTTATCTCTAGTTTAGATAGTGCAGCTAATAAAGGTAAATTTCAACGCACAATAGCCAAATTAAATAAAAAACGATAATATTCACTTCGCAGCATAACCGTGCAGCGCGGGAACTTGCCAGCATATTGGATTCGTGTAGTAAAACGAACTGCCGGTGAGTCAGTGTTGCCAACTGAAGTTTATAGAAAACCACTAATTGCACTGGAATAATCACCGGAGACCTATGTCTTTTCAATAGAAAAGAAAATTTCCAATTTACTAGTATCAGTTTAAACAGTCTTCGCCTCCCTGTTTATCAACGTATAAGTTACGAAACTTGACCGATAATACATTATCTGAAATCGCAGTAACTGGTAACAAAACCACTATAGTGGCAATTCTGCTAGGTTCGGCTATATTCGTATCACTTCGGTGAGAAAGCACTGCAATCGTAGCTTCTAACACAGCGCCACGTAGCCAATCCCCTCTCGAGTTCCTTCCAACCGGACACCCTACCAACCCCTATTACGTAAGATTTTCGTCCAAATACACATTATTGGATTTCTCTCTATATCAGTTTGTAAATATAGAAACGTTTGGTAATGTTATGGTTAGAAATGAAGCTTTATGGCGGGAAAACTTGACTATTTGCTGGATTTCAACGCAAGTTCAGCTTATCAAAAGATTACTGGTTCTCGCGTGTGCGTGGAGCTGTTACCCTATTTGACTGGCCCAATTAGAATCCCGAAACTGTAATATTTTATGCCTGTTATTAGTCTGCAGACAGATAAGTTGTGTCAGACGTATATCACCAAATCATACATGTTGCAAGAAGCTATAGTATTCTCAAGGGCACGTTATATTCGCGATATATCCGTTACGTCTAGTTTTATGATGCAAGTTTCGTTACTTGACTGTCTGCTAAACTAACGCTACCATTGCTGTAATTAGGAAAAGGGGGAGGGGGGACAATTATACTGAATTGTGTAATACGTCCATGCACTGCTGTCGTGTGAGGTCAAAACAATTTGTCACTCCGTAATTGGCTAATTGGTGTGTCCTGTGACGTGTTCGACGAGGATTCGACAAAGTGCGGCACTATATTAATAGGACACTCATATACATGGATGTAAAAGTAAAATATATATTAACTTTTAATGATCTGTTCCTATGAATAGTTAATTACTTATTTATTCGTAACGTTGTGCGAGGATATTGTTTCCTATTTTTAAACAGACGAACAGAAAATTTTACAATTTTTCTAATTTCAGACTTCTGCGGTTTGCTCGCGTATAACCGTGATGTACCAAAAAAAAAAAAAACACCCGATCATACGACCAAAAAAATTTAATTACTCAATTTTAATATAGCAACAAAATATCTGCGCAATATGCCACTATATCAGAGGGCAAATACAAAAATATTTCTGCCCGACGACAAACGGATTACTTTACAGATTTCGGTCGATGCATTTGTCGCAAGAACTTAAACAAAAATACCGTATTTTTAGACCACTCACACAATCACACACACTCAAAGAGGCAGTGTGTTTCAACGTAGCTTGCGCTTTTCAGAAGTGGAGAATAAGTGATTCTACGAAACGAAGCTATTTCCAACTGGGTGCGAATTTTGTAAATGGAGACGGGGCAATTGGTTTGAAACAGACAGAGAGGCGCGGAAAGAAGGGAGCCAAGATATTCTTCGTATTGAATTCACTTGTTCTGACTTGCATTTTGAGTACAGTAAAAACATCGACGGGCAAAGAAAACGGATTTTATTTCCCGCCACAAGTAAACGAACGTATTTATGAATATCTTCCCTACACTCTAAATCTGAATTAGTGAATATTCACTGATTCACGCTGCTGGATGGAGCAGTTTGAACAAATTGAATCAGTGAGAAACCACTGTGAAATCGATGACTATTAATTGATTCCGATAGAGAGTCTCAACATTCCACAAGTTAATTAGGGAATGTCCACACATTTTCTAGTAAATTTTCACTGATTCAATAAGTGAAAAATGTTCTTTGAAAACAACCGGAATAAACGGCGAATATTCACTGATTAACTAGTGAGATGTTAGCACTTCTAAAGGAGTTCAGTAAATAGTCACTAATTAAACAGTGACTATTTTCACTGATTCAAATAGTTGAAACTGCTTCATCCATTAGCGTGAATAAATGAATATTCACTAATTCAGATTTGGAGTCTACAAAGCAGAGAACTCAAGAGAACACGAGGAGGCCTATGAAACGGACGAAGTTTTCCACGGAAACAGACGAGCGATAATGTCCAAACTGCCAAGCTCGAAGAGACACCCATCGCCGCGACAAGAAAATATTTGTTAATTGTAATTCTGTTTGTCTATTGCAATCGATGGAGAAGGAAAAAACTAAAAATTGAAACTTAGGTCTAATTACACAAAAACACAACTTGAATTACAATGTTTTACATAATCTTTATTTTACTCGCGTTTCCATATTACTTCACAGAGTCTTTTTTTACCATTGTAAATCATAAAGAAATACAACTCTCGCAAACTGCAACGCGTTTGGAGATTAAATCTGAAAGTTAAAATCTACAACTTTGCTGGTTGAAATTTAAGATACCGGAAATCCAGTGTCGTTAGATGACTTGGTAATTTCAGGAAAAAGTTTCACTAGATTTTATAAACGATAGACTTTTCATATTACGCAAAATAACACGTCCGTTTGACAGTAAAAATTTAAAGCAATAGTAAATTTGGTTTAGAAATGTTTACGTACCTACTTTATCTATTTTTTTTTATGAATAACAATGTTACTGTATAAGAACAATGCAAAAAAATTTAACATTAACAGAAATAGCTATTTGCTAAATATTATAGAAAGCAAATATATGTAAAATGCAAATAGACTGAATATTATAGTAAAATTATAACACTTTTACTTTCGTTAAAATTTTCTGTTAAAGCAAATACTCTATATAAACCAATACCGCACAGCTTGTGCAGTTCTGGGAGAACACTGATTGTGTTTCCATCTACAGCCAACAGATAACAGCACACTACATTATATTAATTAAAGATATACGCTGCCAACATAACAACGTGCAGATAAAATTTCTTTTCTCAACGAATAATAATTTTTTGTTGCTACAGCCGAACATAAATAACTAAAATATAAACAGTACTATGCAAAACACATAAAAAGAGAACACTCGTGTTAAAAGAAAAGTAGTAACATTAATTTATTCAAGAATACCACCTCATGGCGCTAGGTTATTTTTCGCATATTTCTCTTTGTTATTAGCATAGAGCTGTCCGGTATTAGTCTCTGTTGTATTTGGTTACGGCCATGATCTCCTACTTATTTCAAACAATTGCAAATAACTCAAATATTTTTAACCAAATGCTTTGAAAAAATTTGAGACAGTGTACAGTCATACGATACACAATCTAACCAGACCGTTTTTTAAAATAATGTACCGTTTGCGAGGAAAAAATTATTTTGCTTAATTTTGGCTTATTTTGCAACAAAATTTGTACTATTTCGGGGGAAAAAAATCTAAAAATCAGGTTGGTGTATTGCAACAGAAAAATTCATGTAAAAACGTTGATATATAAATTTTAAAACTGTCAACGGAATTTTTGATATGTGTATTAATTTGCGTTACAAAAAATATTTTCGAAACCACTGCTAAACTAGGGAGCGAGGCCTTAAAGTGTCAGCAGAAATCCCACAAGTAAATGGGTTTCGGCTTATATTTTCAGCTCATTCGTCTGTCTCGCGTACTGACGCAGTAATTTTATTTAGAAGATTACTGGACATTGAAAATTCAAAACAATCTGGATATGAGAGTATTGTTTTAAATACAGTAGTCTTATTAAATTTAAATTTGGCCTCTATTTCCAATATCTTATGTTGTAAAATAATTTTATGTGATCTTTATTTACTACACGTGTAGACTTCCTTAATTCATCATTCACAACCAAGAAAATACTACGTTGTAAAACTTATTACTTAATTTACAATGGATATTCTAATGATTGTAACATAACAAACACAAATAGTGATAAAAATGCGAAATTTCAGTAAATTCTAAAATTCAACAGATTTACTGCGGAAATCGTAAACAATACTATATTTTAATTTTATCATCAGCAATGCCATATATGAGTGAATGACGAGGAGACGCAACATTCGGTAAAATGCAAGTTACCGAAGGTTATTTTATTTCACATAGAACAATCTGCTTATAAATATGTATCCTTCTGGTCTCATCAGATATTTGGAAAACTAAAACCCTTTTAATGACCTGTGACATTCTCATATTATTGCCTAGACTGATACATGTTTTGACATTAGTTTACAAGCTTTTTCCTGTTAAAAAAAAATTACTTTATATATATCCCACTGGCTTGGTATGCGATGGGTACTATGTTAGTAAATTCGCAAATATTTCCAAACCATACAGAGATTATTCAATGTATGCAGGTTATATTTTGTCAATATTTGTAGAAAAAAGAATAACAAATACAGCAGATATGTTTACTATTTCCAACTTGTATTCCTTTACGCAGTACACAGTTCATATGAATTCACATAACTAATATTGACACTGACGATCATGTTCACGATAACAGTGTTTATATTTTACTAAAACGTCCGGTATCTTGCTGAGTTCGAAATACTGACGTAATATATGCTCGCCACATAAAGAGACAATATAGATTTATAATCAGGGAGGATTGGGTTCCTGCAAATTAAAAAAAAAAACTCGTGATTTATTTGTGTTTTTGATATGATATTGCAATTTATTGATGTAGATACGATCAAATTTCTCGTTATTACATAGGAACAGGCTAGAATTCATCGGCCTATACTTAACTGGAAACATCTCATGACTAGAGATGGTGAATTTTCGCGAATTCAATGAACTGCATGTTAGAAACAAATATCCTATGCATACTCAAGCCCTGCATATTCGTTCATTGTCTGCTGTTGCACTGTGTAGCAGCTGGTGGACAAATGGTCGGGACTTGAGTATGCATTGTATATTTTATTCTAACATGCAGGTCATTGAATTCGCGAAATTTCACCATCTCTACTCATGACGTTACAGACCCCGGACCTTCGTATATTTGTGTACCCGTATTACAGGATAGTTGGCATAACAGCTGACATTAACTTGTTTCCTTATTTATCACTGGCTTGCAGTCGTCAAAGATGTGTTAAAACATGTGTCGTCTAATCACAGAAGTAAACATTATTGGCATTCAATCTAACCTAGAATCAATACGCGAAATAATCGTGCCTCTAACAATCAACTGTAAATGCCCACTTTACTGTAGTGCAGACATACAAAGGTAGACTGTAAAAAAACTTCCTTGAATGTTTAAGAAGTTATTATCCCAGACGCAGTATGGGATAGTTACCATACTTTCGTCTTGTAAATATGCAAACTTTTACAAATGTTACAATACAAGTCTGGTGGCTTTAGTATGCATTTGACTGTTTTATAATTAGGTTCAGGAGTGCTACCATGGATGTCTGGGAAACTATTCTACAATACCTACTTTCTTAGCGCTCCTATACGCACGTCTGTTAAATTTACAAACTATTTTTTAGAGTGTACAAACGACCCGAGCCAATAATGTCACAGAATGTGTTCGCGTGAGTATAAGACAGTCAATTCTAACATGTGGCCAAATAATAATGTGAAATTTGCACGTTTCTAGCTATAAATGCTATAATATAGTGCAGTTAACGAAGGCAAAATGGCTAATAAAAAACGTTAAGTCGTGAGTTTGAGTGAAAATATTTTAGCCACCGTTTAAGGGCGTTGGACCCGTAAAAATTCAAAATTTTATATTTGTGCCAAACACTGTTCAACTTTTCCACATCAGATAACATGTCATTTCCCCAAATAAAAAAAATTAGATCTCATAGTTTTTGCATAATCACTCATCAAAGTCTCAAAATGGCCATTGCGGTGTAGCCAAAATCGAAAAAAGTAATTAATGAATAAATTCAAAATTACAGGAACTGATAGTCAGTGTATCGATGCATTTTACGACATGGTTGACAAAAGTTAGTTTTGAAAATTTCAGTAGTAGCCAAAAGTCAAAGTTATGCAAAATTTTACCCATTTTCATCCATTTTTTTAAAAATACAAAAAGTTATCGCTTTGTGTTCACAAAAGTGTCTTGAAGTAGCTCACATCATTAAGAATTAATATGAATTATCTTGTTTCTGTAAGTTAATAATTTTTTATTATTTTGGCTACACCGCAACTGCCATTTTGTGACTTTGATAGGTCATAATGCTAAAACTATGGGACCTAATTTTTTTTATTTGGGGAAATGACATGTTATCTGATGTGTAAAAGTTGAACAGTGTTTGGCACAAATATAAAATTCTGAATTTTTACGGGTCCAACGTCCTTAACAGCGGGGTTTTCAGATATAGTGATTGGTGACCAGAGGTGAGTCTAGGACTCGCAGGATTGACGAGCCGCGTGGAGAGAGGATTAGTAAAGGGGAAGGGGGCGGGATGTACCCGAAGAAACCTCTAAGAGTCAGTCTAACTCCTACCTGTTCATTTATTGGTTTTAATTTAATCCTATTTTTGTTTCACGACGGAAAATTACAAAATTATCATACAGTGGAAATATAACTATTGATCTTACCTTTCAGTAGACGTATAAAATGTCAAATAGGAACTCATAATTATGTTTCTTTACGTAAGTTAACAAAATTGATACTTGGAATTTGGTACTTTTGGAATTTCCGGTCGTGAAACAAAAATAGGCAAGGAAAACCAATAAATCAACTCATAAGCGAGAGAATAACTCTTAAGGGCTTCGTCCAGCACGATTCCCACACGCGAAAGTTCGGTTTGACACCAACAGGAATCGAACCCGGAACGCTTCGGTGGGAAGCGAGTACCCTAGCCCATTAGTCATGAGCAACATATTTCACTCACAATTTTTATAAAACTGTGTCACCTCGTTAAATTATATTTTTTTCGTATAGCTAACCCTTGAAGGGTTTTAAGAATTACCGGCAATATCACTTTCAATAGAAATATTAAATTTTTGAGATATGGCGCTTAGTTTTAGATTAACTTGCAACTATGGTGTGCTTTCTCTTCATTATATTATAAGATATAGTTATCTTAAATTTGATATTATTTTAATTATTCCAAACATACGAACCAATATTCCTTATACCATGTGCGTAGTGAAAGGTAAGGTAATTAGCTAAGTCACTATTGAAATATTTTCAAACATATCTTGTCAAATATTGAAACAAATAAAGAAATTAAGCAGCTCTTAAAGCATGCATCAGATCAGTACTAACATTTCTGCATGACGAATTTTTTAACATAGGAATATTTAAGATAACTTACAAAGATGCCCCTGATTTTCGCGAAGATTTTTGCATCACAGTGTTTCAATGACTGTGTGCACATCTGCAGCTTTGCTTCGTGGTTATTGACTGTGTCTCTTTGTGAAGAGGCGTCACTTATTTGACTGTGCCAATCAGAAGGTAACTACGATACGATAGGTCTGTGATCACAGGGAATAACCCCAAAACGCTGAAAGTTAAAACATCCAATCACTGACCACGAAGCAGAGCTGCAGATATGCAACTGAAGCATTGAAACAAAGCGGTACAAATATTTCTTCGCCTAAATCAGATGTCCCTACCTATAAATCTTCAACATGTCTTCCAGTTGCTAAGAAGTGACATTAAGGGTGCGTTGTAGATAAATAAACGCTGAAAACATCAATTGATTCCTACGCTTTTATAGAAGCCGATATGAATAAAATACTCAATGACAATCCTAGATAATGGTATTTGTCAACTTTGTGAGTAAATATGTATCTAAAATTACTAATTCGTTACGCGTGATCTCTTGCGCCGCAGTTAAATGCACGAGGTTCCGGCGTCAGAGATTTTGCCTCAGAAGTTCGTAACACTGGAAACAATTTTGTTTAAAACGTTGGCTAAAACTATTGTCTAGAATTGCTATTGTTTCAAGAAACCTACAGTTACAGATTAATGCTTTTAGCGTTGAATTATGGACTACGCCCTTTGAAGGGGGATTCATGAAATCTTCCGAGCAGCACAGGTTAAAGTGTAGAGTTGAGTACACGGTAAATTGTTTATTTATCACACCCGCACCCTTTAAATAGACGTCCCTGCACATGTGTAAGGAGTTATTTGTGTCTACACAGTAAAAAAAATTTGTACATTTACAAGGAAATTCTTGTAACGTAATATCAGAACACTATCAGTCAGATAATAAAAATAAGATGTCAGAAACCTTTTTAAAGTGGTTACAAATATCGTAAACAACTTTGGGAACTAGTAAAATAATGCTAATAAGCAGATTTTTCGAATTGAAACAAAATAGGAGACCTTTCACATTTTACAAAACATTTCGTACTTTCACAAAAATTTTTTTTGGAAACTAGTTTCCAAAAAATTTTTTCGTAACACTTCAAGCAATTATTGTAAAATGAACCAGATATTAGCTGTAAATATACAAAATTTGTTTGTAGATTTACAGAAATGTTTGTAAATATACAAAGAAATTAGTAAATTTACAAGATTTTTGTAAATTTTACAAAATATTTTCGTAGTGTTACAAAAAACTTTTTTGGAAACTGGTTTCCAAAAAACTTTTTTGTAAAAGTACAAAATTTGTTTACTGTGTAGCGAATTACGATTTTATTATTGACACCCCGCTGTGTCAACCACGAATAAGTGGAGGCCGGAAAAATTCGCGGGTTCGTTGACATGTAGGCTAGCCTCCGAGAATATATGTGAACTCAAGCAAACGGCAGCTGTTCATTAGCTGCTCGCAGACACAGTGAAATGGGCTTGCATTTAGTTAAATTTTTATTATTGGTTCAGTGACACACGAGACGTATAGTAAGTAGAGGCCGGAAAATTTTGCAGATTCAATGAATTGCATGTTAGAATTCACTGTCCTATGCTCACTCAAGCCCCGAACATTTGTCTACTAGCTGCTATTCACTATAGGCGGTTCGGGATAAAGTGCGCACTCAGAAAAGCCCTGCTAAAGTTCTACTTTCAGATAATTCTTATCTTTCCGCGCGTAACGGCTGACGTCTGGAAATATCTATCCCCTCTGGACACATCACTTGATGTTTGCGCGTGTAAGATAAAATGTACAGTCAGTATGAATCGATACAGTTTGATAAAAAAAAGTTACTAATTATTATATACAATACAATTACGTCGATTTCGATTGATTTTGTTTCAGTTTTGTTGAATTTAAATAGGAAAATACAGGGAACTATATTGCGTAACTTCGTTGCCAACCATACAAGCAGTAAGGGGACTATGTGTCATGTTTTATTATAGGCAGTGTCGGCTAGTGATATTTTTAAAAGGTTAAATTTTTAGTGCTCACTTTATCCCGAACGACCTATAGAACTGCAGACATTGAACGAATAGACGGGGCTTGAATACGCATAGGACAACGGATTCTAGCCTACAGGTAATTGAATCAGCGAAATTTTCCGGCGCCTAATAATAAGTCAAGGGCTAATTGTGAAAGTGACACGAACGTACAGTTTGTAGAATTCTAGCTTGTGCCTAAGAGGAAACGCGGATTTTTCAGGACGAATAAGATATACACTAAACACCGTTCGACGAAAATCTTAAGACTTACGTTAACAGGATTGGAAATAATTCCAATAAAAATTAATCTGCGAAGGGGGATAAAAATGACAATGGCTCCGTCTCTGAACTATTCGCAAGCTTTCCACGTGCCCTATTCGACTGTCAAAGCAATTCACTTTAAGTATAAAAACACATTTCCTTTACTGTTTCCCGTGGGTTATCTGTGCAGTGAATGGATAAACTTACTAAGTTTCATTCATTAGAAAGGAGGGGAGGCAAGGTTTCAAGACTTTCACAGTCTCCTGTACCACTTCACTGATTAAAAGGATGCCGAGTAAAGATCTCACTTGCTCATGAGGCGTACTGACCATTACGAAATCCGCAGGACTCGGGCTAAGAGAATATTTACAATTGACGAATTGTTCGCGTAGAGTAAGCCAACGAGAACGAAAACAACATAAAACTTAAATTAAAATAAAAATCCCGATACGTAAGCGATTCATTAAAAAGTAAAAATGAACTTGAAACAAAATGAGTTAACTGCAACAAAACTTATGTATATTGTGTGTACAAATGTGACAATTCTAAAAGATAAGAACAAATCTTCAGTTACATTTAAATTGCACTTTCGGATTGATATGTCATTGCGTGTATTTGGTTTTGTTATTTTGTTTTACTTTGTTCCAATTCCACGTCCCCCAAAGCGTTCAAGGGTAAACAATAATTTGAAACTGTTTTTTTATATACTTTTTAACGGGTCAGTTCATGCGTCGATATTTTATTTTTATTATTTAAGTTTTATTTGCAGCTTTTTAAACTTTAATGATTTTCACATTTGTTGTAAATATCACATTGAATAAAATTATATATATTTTATTACAGTTTAAATAAAGAGTATTGCAGTATTTATTTCCATATACAACTTATTAATTTTTCCACACCATGAATATACCTATTAATAATACACATAGTAATAACACACAATTTTTAATATATGAAGAAGGTTTTATGACCGATAATAATCACAGAATAAAATATCAGTCTTCTGAAATTCGTGTGTGTGTGTGTGTGTGTGTGTGTACACACAGACACACATATAAATTGGAAGCTACGAAACAAGACAGCCGTAGGCGTCAAACTTTTATCATTTTTTTAACTCGGTGATAAAAATATACGTACAAAAATGTTCACAGATTATGTCGATGGCTCACAACTAATCAAAAATAATTTTTAAAGTAAAATATATTAAATCTGTCTGCGCTTTGTAACGTTTGTAAATTTAAAATTTGTCGTATCAATTTGATTTATTACTTGAAAGTTTGTTTTAAAAAATACTTATATTATAGCTTCATTTCAAATAACAGTGACATGTAAACATTTCTCTTTGGGTGCGGTAATCTATGGTTGTTAAATTGTTTGGAAGCTTTTGCGAAGAAGTAAATTAAAAAAAAAAAAAAAAAATTGAAAAATTTTGTGAATTATTGAATTATGGATTTATAAAGTTGTAAAATGGCATGTAAACTGGGAGAGAAGCTGCAAACATCTCAGTCATGATTGATGTGAGATTACTACATCTAATTCTAAATTATTTAATGTATTTCAGCAGCTAACAGATAACTTACATTTAATTTTTCTTATTTTTTTGGCTTTGATCTATGTTTTTCAAATATTTAACCCGATACACCTAAGTAAAAATGAAGAGAATCTCATTAGCTCTACTAATATTATATACCAGCTAGACCCGGGCATTTAATTTGAAAATTATTCATATAATCAACTAGAAATGTTACAGCTTTGCTGAAAAATGTGGTAACTAACAGATTTGGTTGACGCTTTCACTGCAGCGAAATTACAGAGGTAGCTACGTCAATTTGTTTAAAAATTGTATCTTTAACCTTTAGTGAATTTATCGCAAAGAAAATAAAGAAAAATCATAATTCCTTACTGGTATGCTAGGTTATTAATTAAAATTATTCTATCTATCCCTTTGCGTGTGATGGGTTTCCATCCAAATCCACTTTTTTTTTTGCACATCGACATTTAAGAATGCTCTTAAGTTCTGTGTTTTGCACCTCAGATATACAGCATAGGCAATAGTGCGTCATTGTGTATTTTGTTGTGTTCCTTGAATTCTCGATAGTGAACATTCAACGATACCTACATGTTTCTAACTCACGATACTATAATTATCAATTTGTTTCTGGAACTCTATCGCTGTAGCTTAATTTGTGATTTAAAAGAAAACGACGAGTCCTAGACTGTTGCAACAAGAGGAACTTTTTTGACAGGCATCATTACTCAATAAACCATCTTCAGATGTTCGAAAATCCTGACGGTAAATAAGTTGTATGCAATCAGAGGGTAGCCACCCTGCTATTTTCATAAGGGTGAAAGGTATCAACAAGAATTTGCTGTTGGTTTGCATATTCCAACAGTATTAAGCAATGCTGAAAATATTGTATTTTTATGCCAATTAGTTTCCGATATTTTGGAAAAATATTGTTTTAAAATTCGATGTTCTGAGGCTCATTACTCCCTTAATATTGCGTTTAGGTTAAAAGTGCAAAACATGTTTTCGTAATAGTTTTTCGTGAGGAACACGCAATTGGAGTTTGTCCCTTATTTAAGAAACATCATGTGTATGTATGTATATACATATATCGACGTTTGTGTTGTATACAGAATTAATACCGATACTTGCCAAATTTTTGTAGGTAGTGCGCTTGTCCGAATTTTGAACCTCACTACTTATCGGCATGTCCTTTCGTCGTCATTCCAAAATATTCTAATCCAATTAATTAACAGTTGTAATCTTTTCACGCTATCCATGAAGGACGGAAAGTAAAGGTCGACTCTACTAAATATTTATCTTCTTGTTTGCACAGCGTATTTTGCAGCAACAACGCGGATGATGTTCTGCGAGTTTATGACTTCTTCTTGGGCTTTTATCTGACGAGCTGTCCACGATGGGGGAGATGGGGCGGCCGTGGAAGGAAAATCCGACTGGCTTAAAAGTGGTAAGGTCAGAGTTCACGCCCTCTAATCCGCGACTTCCTGACATCGGTAAATTTTTCTATAGTATTTTTACTATAATCCATGCTGGGTGAAGTGGCAGAACGCTGTATCGATATCGATAACTGAGCTTCGCAACCAAGCAAATCTCGTAGAAATCACGCAGAAGTGTAGGTGGGCCGATAAGACAGGAAAATACTGTTCCAATAATAACTAATAAATCACATTATTACTGATCATGATAACCTCGAGATATCGAAAAATACCATACGATACGTAAACAACAGAATACTGCGGCCAGGCCCCAAGTTACAACTTGACAGACTGGGTAATTTGCCCAGGGTGGTAATCTTGAAAGGGTGCAACTCCAAAGTTTCGTTTTTTACTTAAAATAAAAATATTTACATTATAAATTACGACCTTTTGTGATTTCATGTATTTCACGCACCCACATTCATAAGATAAATAATGCACAACAGCGAATTTTTCAAATTTTTTGCATTACTTTTTTTTTGGGGAGGGGGGGGGGAGGTGCGATTGATTTTACTCTGCCTAGGGCACCACGCACCTAAACCCGCGGCACACAGTTTAAATGAAACATTTCTCACTCAGTATTAGGTAAACCAGGGAATTGCAGTCCAACAAAGAAAATTATCACTTAACGTAATGATAAATAAGCGAGTAGTGTTTCATTTGCCGTCCGTTTGCATCTGGTACATAAAATTGCGGAGAAACGATTACGTCACATAACAAATATTACATTAATATATCCAACACAGATGAACACATATTTTCGGGAGTGTAGCCTACGTAATAATAACGAAGTTTTATTTTCAAGGAAATACGGCATAAATGGTTGAAGAACGATGAACCGAGACTTTCTAACGCACTGACTTGTCTAGGATTGATTTTTCTGACACTGGTATTGTAAAATATTTGAATCAGTAATTTGAGAAACAATATAAGACTATTTTCTACCAAAACGATTTAAGAATTTTATAATTTTGTTCCAACTAGTAAATGAAATACATCATTTCTAAAATAAACTTATTGCTGTCACTCTCGCAAATAACGCTTAATAGGGTTTAATAATACGTGTACTTACCTCTGTACAAAATTTTTTCTTATAAAAATACAAAAAAAAAATTAGTATGTGGGTATGCAACAAAAAGGATCCCCGTGTGAATACATGATTTTAAAGGTAGTTGTAGGTTTTAATAAAGAAAACAAAATAAAAACGATGCAACATTATTAGTGGTACGTAAATTTCGCAGATACATTCCAGGTCAGGTTGAACGTCAATTATGTATACTACATTGTCATGTCTGCGACTTGCTGGCGGCTGTTACGAAACGCGTTTGACTACTGCAAGCCAGTAGTAAATAAGGAAATATATATCGCTTGCTACCTGCTTGTATGGTTATAAGCCAGTAGATAATCGATTGTGGCCAGTGGGTGTATAGGACTGACAAGTCTAGGCTGCTGCCAGATGAATCCGCGAAATTGACGTACCTCTAAACATTATTGTATTGTATGAACCTGTACCACAGATAAAAAGCAGCTATAAAGAAGAAAACACGTCTACTATAATCAGTTGAAATATAAGAATACAAAAAAATTGAGACACGAAATGTAAAGAAAAGTAAGTTCCAGTAAATGTAAATGTATGTATAATATATATACATACACACACACACACATATACACACACAATTATATGAGGGGCTGTAATTCACAGTGGTGTAATATACAATTATTTAACAGTGTCGTTTTTATTCATATTATTCACATTTTACAAAAGAATATTATGTAACAAATACTTCACTCTTAAATAAATTTCTGAATTCTACTTGGTGTTGTAAGAACGTACTGAATTTGCATGTGATTATAAAGAATTGTTTAAGAGGAAACTATTTTAACTGACTTACACCAATATAAATCCAAGCCTTTATATATATATATATATATATATATATATATATATATTAAAAATTTTGATATGGCTTTGAAATGTGTGGCGGTAAGGAGATTCTTGCTGGCATCCCACTTGTCTCATCGTCTCTCAGAAAAACACGCTCTACTGGTAACCCGTGCAGTGTCCCACTTAACAAATATTTACCCGGTGTAAAATTTCCTGCCCATGTCCACTTTTTTTTTTTTTTTTTTTTTTTTTTGTTTCAGAACGTGAGCAAGTCCTCTGAAGAATGTTCGATCCTATCGATCTAGGAGTGTCGGAATATGCGGACCATGTAATATGGCACCTTCCGCAGAGCTTCAAAAAAGAACCCGTTTCCATAGCAGCAGCATGCGTCCTACCACCACAGTCGATTTCTGTCAACACACACAGCACAGTGTCGTCAAAGGTCTCCCGCGCATCCAGTGGCCTGAAAGTAGCAACGTGCGATATTGGCGGAAGACGGGATATACGGAGGAAAGGCTTCAGTCTCGATGGTCCTAGTAACCAGTATTTGCAATAAACTGAGCCCTTTTGAAGACTATCTTGTCTAGAGTAATAATTTTAATAATTTTCAAAATATTATTTAATGTGACCTCACAACATCTGAGTACGTAACACTCTAATCACTTTTATTGTTATGTAAGTTGATTCATTTGTACTAAAAAATAGCAGGACACTTGAGAGAGAAAAAAAAGTAACTATGACTTTATCCCAAATACCGAGCGAGGTGGCGCAACAGTAACACCCTGGACTCGCATTCGAGAGGACCCGGGTTCGATCCTCATCTCCGGCCATCCCGATTTCGGTTTTCCATGGTTTCCCGAAATCACTCCAAGCGAATGCTGGTATGGTACCTTAAAAAAGGTCGTGGCCGACTCCTCTCCCAGCTCCCGTAATTGTACCAAGTTTCTTCACCATCTCTAATGACTAGAGCCCACGATTTTTGGTGAAAAGAATTCTGCAACAATTTGTTTCAATGCCTTGTGAGCAAATATGCAGCTCTGCTTCATGGCCAGTGATTGGCTGTTTTTAACTCTCAGCATCTTATGGTTCCACCCGCAAATCACAGACGTGTGGTGTCGCAGTAACCTTGTTCCTGTTGGCACAGTCAAATGAGCCACGCCTACATTCTGCCAATAACCATAAAGCATAGCTGCAGATGTGCACGTAAGGCATTGAAACAAACTGTTGCAGAATTCTTTTCACCA